>JABVXU010000180.1:0-104768 GCA_013365365.1 Cruorifilaria tuberocauda | reverse complement strand
AAAAAAAATAAAAAAAATAAAAAAAATAAAAAAAAAATAAAATAAAAAAAAAGAAAATAAAAATACCAATTTCTATACAAATAAATTGATTCAAATGAAATGCAATTTAACAATTTGTGATAAATCAAAAGCGAAGGGATACTATTAAATAAAGCAGCTAATTTTACGATAATTAAAATGAATTTCACAAGTCGTCCTAAATTTAATTATTCATCAGTCGACTTGGGAAATGACACTTAAATCAGAGAAAAACAACGCACTATATTATTTAACATCTTCAGCCTTTGCTATAATGATTGATTAGCTCGAAACCTTCAAGAATAAATTATTTTTCGTGAAAATTAAGTAATTCGGGTGGTTTATCAAATGTGAACTTAATTGTGGCAAAAGAAATTGAAAACTTGAAATCGAGAATGATTATTTGTTAAAAAGTTAATTTGAATTTACTGCTTAAGAAATCAGCAAAAGTTTCAAATCTGAGAAAATTATCACTAATATTTCTTTTAATTATACATTTTTCTCATAAAATTCCGATGAAGTAATTAATCTCTTCCTTTCCCGATCTGCCTGCCCATAATATAAATAGGTAGAAAATATAATTCATTCAATTTCAACATAGAGAATCTCATAATGAAGTTGAATTTAATAAATGAGTAAATAGATGTTGGAAAACAAAAGAAAGCTAAAATGTGCGAGTAGAAGAAGTGAAAGATTCTTATTACGAAAACACATCAAAATTAATAGAAAAAGAAATGATTAAAACTGAAACAGCTGCACAAACAATACTTAGAAAGCAGAAACCGGTATATTTGTTATTGTAAAATACAACAAATAAAAGTTAGACATTTCAAGGATGAATTTGATATTTTTATTGCGCTAACCTTATTAAAAACTAGGTAAATACTAGTATTATTTTTTTGTTATTGATAGAAAATTGCAAAAGTATGCTGAAAGAAAGGTAACAATGGTAGCAAAACAAAAGGTTAAAAAAGGAATGCAAAAGTGTCATGAAAATAATATAATATTGTAAGATTTTCTTCTTAAATCAATATTCAAATAACTCCAACAGAAATATAAATATAGGAGTAGAATTTACAATGTAAAGTTATCAGGCTGTTTATGCATGAATGATCAAACAGAGAATTAAGGCTTTTCAACAGAAACATCGACCGATATCCAGTTTTCATTTAATTACTAGAAAATTATTTAATGTTTTTTGAGTAATCTGCATAAAGATTTTCTTGAAAGCGAAATTATCCGGATCATGATGGAAGATTTACACATATGAAATATGATGTTTTAAAAAATTTTGCAATGTAAATTGGAAAATAAAACAGAAAAATGAATAAATCAAGAAAAAAGCCACAAACATTGATAGAAATTTTAGCTATCAACTTCTTTCACCGATGGAAGATGTGCTTGAAAGGATTATCAATTAATGTGATAATAAATTATTTACCTAATATTCAGCAAGCGCAACTCAATTTTCATTTACAAAACAAATCGAACAGAGTATTTATAGTCCGTGGAGAATTTATGTTCTTAACAAGTAAGAGCAGAATATAACATGCATCAAAAATAAGTTTTAAAATGCTTATCAATTTGAGACAAAAAACTAGAAATGTCTAAATAATGTATGTGCATGAAGAAACAGTGATCATCAATTTTCTCCTTTTTTTCAAAACAAACACCATGGAAATTTAATATGACTCGATTTACTTCTTACCTATAAAAAGTGTAAGACTAACTAATAATTAAAGATGCGATCACCACCAATTGATCGTGATCCAATTGGGAAACAATCTGATTTTGTTTAACAAATCAGAATAATTTCTAAAATATTAATTTCAAAAATAACAAAAAATATAAAATAAGTATTTATGATAGCCTGAACAAATAAATCATTCTTTACGCATTAGTTGAACAGTTTTATTTTTTATCTGAACGTCATTATTTGCTGTCATTTGTTCAATAGACATACTATTGAGAAATCGGATACAGTTTCAAATTTTAAGATATCAATTAAAATGAACATGAACTAATTCATTCGAAATTTATATTAATGAGAATGGTGCTTGCATAACAAGTACAGCAACGAATGCACTGAAATAAATTTGTTGCTTCTATGATTGTGTATTGATGACTATCATTTATCTAAACTATGATTAAAAATTAAAAATTCACAAAAGTCACAGCATTTCATTTACTTTACGTATTCCTATTCCTTCCTACCATATGCATGTGCGTATGTGTGTGTGTGTGTGTTTCTGTCTGTCTATGTCTCATTCGTTTCAAAATGCAAAAAAAAGACGAAATTTTTGAGAGCAATCCATTTTTTTCTTTTTTTGAAAAGAAAGGAGTACGGAAGGAACAGAAGCGACAATGGGATGAAAAAGTGGGAACGGAACGGTGATGATAGCGCCTGGCACCGGAGAAATGGATTCGCCACCGGATCGTTTCTGATTTCGAATTCGGTGGAAAAATTTTTGAACTTTTTTGTTGCAATTTATGGCATTAGTAGCACTTGACTAGACTTAGAAAATAGGTACGAACAACTTTTTAACGGGGAATTGATCAACAGAGAGGGTGAGGAAACTGATGTGACTTAAAGTTTATCATATCAAGCTTCATTACCTTTCCTCGCCAGCATCGTCCGTTTCTTATTTAGGCATTTATTTTCTACTTTTTCTTTCTTAAAATACTTTTTATTGAATAAAAAAATAACAAAAAACGTTCAAATTCAAGGTAACCGTTAATCGAATTCAATCGTTAGTTGAAAATGTAAATTTTACAGAAACAACAATAATATAGAATTACGAGACAGTCTAAGAAAGAATTATCTTATTTGAACATACAAAGAATATATTTCATAATTTAGTGATATGAATTTTTCTAAATTTATATTTTTGCGGTTCAACAGTAATTTATAAGAAATCTAGGTACTTGTCTATGTGCAATAAAATATAGTGCAAATTAATGATTAAGCCAAAAGTTCAAAATTTTGTAACTCTAATCTGCAATTTGGAATACTTGTTGCAAATTTTAGCGGTTTAAAACAAAATGTTTCGAAATTCTACATAAATACGATCAAGCGACGAACTACTTAATGGTTAAATTTGCAAAGAATTTTTAAAAGTAAAAGACTTTTTGATCACTTGAACATCAGGCTATGAAATCTTTGATAACATGCAATTATTTGAATTTTTATCATTTTCAAAATTATAATTTAAATTAGAGGAGAATTAAAAGAGTAGAAAATTTTGATTAGTTAACAATTCAAAATGACTGACCAAGTGCATTCTTTCCCGACAAAAGAAATTTCTTTTTTTTTATTCGTAAATCGGTGAAACAGGTAACTCATCAATTCATTACTTTTCATAATATTTTTTGAAAAATTCAATTCGACTGATTCCACGTCCACCCAATTTTCTCTTATTTTCTTTATTTAAATAGATGGCTTTTCCTCTGTCTGTGTCCACAGCTCAAGCCTTCCTCATTACAATTTTCAAAACGAATCATAGCGTATGAGTTCTGCCTGATAATAACTTTCAATTATTTCAATATACTTCGCTAACATAATATTTTTGACCAATTTCGAAGCTTCCGATTTCATGCTAATATCAATTGTTTTGTTAACCTTCGGCTCAAGTAATATGAAAAGTTATTTAAATTTTGCTATGTACGCAAAAATTCTTGTTATTGCTTTTCAAATCTTCATCATTGATTAAACTTTTCACACTGATTTTTGTTATTTGTCACCGACCAAAACTAAATATCTTACGAAATAAGGTTAAGAAACCATTAGCATTAGTATAGCAGACTGATTGAAATTAAGACTGGTAAATTAAAATCCTAATTGCTTTAAACATTCTTTGAAAACTTGCAATAAAAAAATAATTTTCAAAACTTGTAAGTTATCTTGAAAGAAAAAATAAAAATGATATAATACGGATTTGAAAATTACAATTTGCAGCTTTAAAAGATATGCGGATCACATGCTTTTAGAATTTAAAAAACGGAATTTTTTTCGGAAATGAAGAAAATTATAAGGAAATTTAAACAGTGCATGATCTACGGAAATTGGGAAAAAACTAAGCTAGCCTACTATTCTTTAATGGTTTTAAAAATTACTTTAAAAGGAATGATTTATTATCGTTTATATCTTTCAGCAAAATTCGTAATCGCCTACTGTTATTTGTGTTTGTTAAGGAAATGTTCTGTTCCAGATACAGTATGTATTACTTAATTAGAAAGTATATGATGAATGTATCGGGGGTTGATGGAAGTCTTACTTTCATTTCATTATAATTTATTTTTTCAAAACTTTCAAGCTAAAAATACCTTAAATATCTTAAATCTTAAAATATTGGTTCAACAGAATGGCTCGATTTAAAAAAAAGTTTCGTAAATAATCCCCGTTTTTTTACGCGTACACTGAAATTTATGAATAAAGGTAAGCTGTGGTTATTTTCAAATTATTGGGTAAAATAATTAATCAGGATTGGAATGCACAGATTTAAGACATATCGCTTAACAGTTAAATGATCAAGTAGCTCAAGTTAATTCATATAATTTTCTTAAACTTTTAGCTTGAAAAAGCTTCATGTCATGCCTAAAGAGACAATGCCACGGATTGGATAAGCGAGGTGCCACAGGAAAGAGGAAAGCAATCATTATCTCTTTCGAGAACTGCCAGAAATGGGAGCCAGAAAAAAATTCCAAAAATTTTTGTTAAGTAAAAACGGCAGGAGCGGCATAATTGGACGCCACGCAAAAACGATAGGCACATATGGATGGGTACGGGTGCTAGGAAATTCGCTACAAAAAATCGTTTAATATGGGTACAGAAGAATGCGCACTCGTCCCTTTCCTGTTTTTTCCTTGTGGCAGTAGTCGCGAGCTTCATTCCCTTACAGCCTCCAAACTGGGATCAGATTCCCCAGCCTCTCCACTCTTTGTTCCACGTTTGAAAGAATAGCTTACGAATTAAAGAAGGATTATTACGTGTATAATGAAAAAATCCTTCTCTCCTCCAGACAAAAAAATCCATTTTTGAAAACTCGCTTTTTACGCCGAAAAAAATCAGCTAGCCGGCAAATTGTAGGTGTCAGAGCTCGGAGCTCCGACGGCTACTTTTCCCAACATCGCTTCGCTTCGCTTCAGACCAGTTGCAATAATAGTGGCACAGATCGTTTTCTGCACCCCTCGAAATGAATAGATCACAAAAAAATCAGACAATCCAAGGGCATTTTTTAATTCAATTACATGCCTTTTTTTCATTTTTTTATGCTCAAACCAGAATTTATTATAGCGAAGAATTCTTCTTGGATTTGTTAGAAGGTTAAAGGGTATTTTGAACTTCAACATTTTATTCCTATCATCTATCGTTTCATCGGGAATATCTTTGGAGCAAACTCCGGTAACTTCTGCTTCTGGCTGTGTGGAGCCACTAAATCACTTAATTCAATCAAATTATCATTTCACAATATTAAAGGAATATAACAGAAGATTCTTCTAAATATAGAAAAATGAAGAAAACTTCTGAAATATCTCCAGATTATTAGTAATGTGTAAGTTGGAAACATTTGATAAACGAGATGAAAAAGGAAATGGAGGGTATTTTTGGAGGACAATGACCCCTCTTCAATTTCCAGTCCCTCTTGAAAAAAACAAACGAAGAAAGTGGACAGTTGGTCATTCATTTGAACTATGCTGAGAAGGATAGTGCAGACGGATTTGTTCAGCATTCGTTAGGGTCAACTATTAAAAGAGCTCGAGCTCTCTGGTCAAATTCAACTCCTCTAGCTAAATTTAATACTCCATCTCTACTTCTCTTCTTATAATCTGACCTCTCTCATTTTCCGTTTTCCTATTCCAGCCATCCGATAAATTAGGTTTTTCATCTTCGAACGACCGAGAGCAAACAAATTCCAAATGGAACGATCACCACAAACAGCTGACTTCCTATCTTCTTTTTTTTATGATTTCTCTGCAACTCACTATTTCTAATCTCTGTCCGCCCAATCTTTAACTCTTAACACTCATTTGCAATCTCTGATCACTAACCTTTTCTTGAAAATGGTCATTTAATTTAGGCTGCCCAAGGAAAGGTCAATTTACGTCGTTGGAAAAAATGCTGCCCTCTCACACATCAGAATCGATTTAACCGAATCACAATCTGCTCATTACTGTAGTGTTCATCAAATATTTTTCAATACACCACACGCTATCAGAATTAAAACTTTCAAACAGGAAATATGAATGACAGTATTTTATATGTACCTAAAATAAACTCTTCTAAACTAATTGATCACATTAATTTTTACTTCTTTGAAATTATCTCGTGTAACGAAAAAAATACTAAGAACCATCCCTCTCTCATTTCTCTTCATTTGCACGGGAAAATTTAAGTTTACTTCTTTCATATTTTCTGACTATGAGATGAGTAAGAACGAGTATTTATCGATAACTATGAAGGTTAGGGTCAAATCTATTGAGATGTCTTATTAGAGACTTGTTGTCCTTGAGCGCAATCAAACGAGAACATAGCAGTGACAACAAAACAAGCAGATTGATCCAAGTATAAAGTTATAAGCTAAAGTTCTTGAGGGAACAGCAAGACTAAATAATTCTCCTGCGGTCATTCGAAACGTGCTTCGATCAATACTGTACCTTATGAAGTTGAACCATTTGCTTATCAATTAAGATGCTTCTTATTTCAGACTAATCAAGTGCAATGGGAAAAGGAAACAGAAAAGTGAGAAAGGGATTTATCTGTTATTGCATTTATCAAAAATTTACATTGTGATCATTTCACAGGAATTAATAGGATCAGATCTTTTACTTGCACTTCATCCTACCGCAAAATAAAATTTCTATCACTCAGATCAATTTGATCTCTATCCTCCATTGCATCTATTGCATTGCAATTAACTTCTTACATAAATGAAAATCTTTCTTCCCATTCCTTCACATATCCATTACTCTTATCTTCCTCACAATAAAGTCTAATATAAAATTTAGCAGTTATGTTGACAAATAAAAAAAGGATAAAGTCAGACATTATTCTTACTATAAAAATAAAACAATACATAAAAGTTATTATATGCTCTCGAGGTGAAATTTTTTAAAAAATTGGTAAGTTTCAGAATCATGCACAAATGCCTGTAAACCTTGATTCTACCAATCGTTCCTTTAGTTAATATACACAATGTGTAATAATAGAATGATGTTATTGTAGGGTGAAACTAAATCTCTGGAGAGCAAAAAGAAAAATTGAAAGCTACAGCATTAATAGTGTCACGTGCTATACGATGCAAAATATAAATGCCAAAAATTACCTGTGATCCCTGATTTTTCAAAAGTTCTCTGAGACTTATTCAAAAAAGTGAATTGCAAATTGTGTTATCTTCTGATTTCTTTGAATTGTTTTAGAATCGAATGTCTGAAGAATTCCAAAACTCAACAGAAAGCTCAATAGTTGAATAATGGAAAATAAAAAAAACGATCATCATATGTTTAGATTCTTCAATCAATTATTTTCTTATTCTATCTCAGTGACATTCTTCGGTTTTCAAATACTTTTTTTACTAATTAAAAAATTGAATTCATAAGATTATCCATTCATGTTTCGATGGTAATTATTATATTAAATATATGAAATATTTTATAAATTAAAAATGCTAACAGAAATTAAAAGATGTAAAATACTTAATTGATCTAATACATTTTAAGATCTCTGTAAAACTGATTCCTGACAATGTTTTGTCATTTCCATGTATTAGGTAGCTGAATTCATCTCATTCTAACTTCGCTTCTGTTCACTTTCGGCTATCTCCAATGGACATATGACCAATGGTTCATCGCCAATCTTTTTTTAAATCGCTATTTCACCTTTTTGCGCTTATATAATCCAATCCACTATTGAAAATTTGTCACTATTGCTTACAGTGCAAAAGTATAAGCCAACATATGTATGACAATAAGAAAGCAAAATGGAAGATTGTGGGTGGAGCGATGAAAATGGAGGCGGCGCCAGAAAGTCTCCGAAATCATTTATTGGAGGATGACGAATGCCTTGCTAATATTTTTGGTACCATATACCACATCAGCAATTCTATTAAAAAATGCGGGAATTAAATTTCAGTAATAATCATTTCGGAATGAGTTCATTCGCTCATAGATTTCCTGTTCATATACTATTTGACTTTATATGATCTTTGACTTTATGTAAGTTTTGAGTTGATGCATATGCATGAAATGTGAGGAACTTTTGGAAGGTTCGATCCTTCGAAATTATATCTAAAAAATCTGACAAAAATATATAACTAACATATGATCAAAATGCTTTTTTACTTCAGCTGCCATTAAACCATTAAAGTTTATTTAAAAAAGTTCAAAAAAATTAAATTTAACACAATTAAACCCAATAAGTGAAATTTTGTAAGCAAATCTAGATTCTCACAGAAATTAGATAAATGAAGAGTGAAGTAAAGCCAAAAATAAAGTATTCAGATTGGATGTTTCTCAAATTATGAACTTGACTAAAATTATTTGAAATTTAACTAAAAAATATTCAAACAATGGACTGAAAAATTACCGTAATTACGTGTAAAAAAAGTCGATATGCGTGCTCTCTAATTTACGACGCCCAGGTACAGCAGTTGGAAACGTTCAGCAGCTTCAGCGGAATCCATCCTAAAATCTTTGCTGTATTAGTTTAGAAAAGCTAGCTATTCATTAATGCCAATTTTATAAAAAAATGAAATGGACCTTTCCCTAATTGGCGAAAGCTTATGGTGCTTTTGGTCATCAAAGAAACATATCACCTAAAATAACTTACACAGAGAAATTCAAAGCTTTTCCAGTATTGTCATCCATATAGGAATTTTGGAAACATTGTTTTGAAGCGAAAAAATAAAAAAGGTCTGATTTTTTAATAATTTTTTCGCACAGAACTCAAAATTTTTACTTTCTTCTTTGAATGGGTAAGTTTAATTTCTCAACCATATTTAGGTATAGTCATTTTATCGGAAATTTTGAAATTTTAATTCAAATGCAGTAGGTTTATGCCGATGCGTTGTTTTGATGAATTGATATAGGCTTACAACTGGTTTTGTGGCAAATTAAATCGATAAATACATGAGTTCAAAACTAATTCATATCAGTGATTCATCACTGTGCTACTACATAAGGTCAAAGATCCCGGAAGGTCAATCTTTTAATTTATTATCTGATACTTTGGAAATAAAAATGGAACTTTACAGCTATGATCGTTTAAATTGAATTTTAATCCAAAAAAAGGAATTTTTCAAATTTGAATATCTATCTCCCTTCCACTTCTATTTGGGACTTAACTTTTTGAACTTTTCTGAACGAATATACTTCTATCTCATTGTGAGCACTGTAAAAAAATTTCGACAATCTAAGTGCAGAAAAATCAAAAAGAGCCCGGTATAAATCAACCAAAACTAAACAAAAAAAGAAAACAAAAACCAAAAAAAGACTAGAATACTCAAGAAATAAAATAATAAGCTAAATTAAATTAAAAAAAGCCATCAAAACAAAGACACAAACAGGCATAAAAAGTAAAGAAAACTAAGCAGAAAAACATGAAAACTGATTCATATTTCCAAAGTGTTTATGTTTGTAAGAATTATTTTAATTTTAGAATTTCTAATTCCTAATCAGGAGGTTTGTTCTTTTAGTAATTTTTTTTTCTTTCTTTTTTATTTTTTTAAAGTATAATCGATTGGCGTAAGTTGTAGTATAGTAGAGGCAAGGAAAAAAAACATGGAACCATTAAAATGAATAATACGAATAATCCAACCAAAATTCACCTCAAACAAGCTTAGTTTCTGATACTTTGGATTTGGTATTTAGTTTTTTGTTTCTGGATTTTCTCAGGCCAAAATCTAATAGGTTTTATTTTAAGAAATCCGGCATCAAGGAAATATGATGTTTTAAAATGATGCAAATTAAATTACAGATTCAAATTTTACATTAACAGACGGTATCATTTGGAAATTCAAGTTAAAAATTTAAAAAGTTTTGATAATAATATTTGTGATACTTTTGAAAAGAAGCATGTATCCGTAAAGATTTAAGAAAACTTCATTTTTTGAAATTAATGACGTGTCGAAGGTCAAATCAATCAAGTTAAATTTAGCAATCGAAAATATAAATATGTCAACTAACAACGATGTGGAAATGAAATAAAACCTGAGCGATCGCTAATTCGCTCTTATATTGCTTTGGTCAGCGAAGATGAAAAATGAATAAGAAATAAGACTAGTTGAAGATTCTTCATTTCTGCAGCCTGACCCCTCCCTATTCGAATTCTATTGTAAGAGTTGGAATGAAAGTTCTGAAAAACCGTATAACATAAACATCGTTGGTTCAAGAGAGAAACAAAGAAAAGAATGTCGAGCAGAAGTGAATGAATTCAGAAAGGATAGTTAGACGACAAAATACACAATCATTTCGTTAGATTTCCAATAAAAAATGCTTGCATGAAAGTTTAAGCCAGAAAAGAGAGATTAGCAATGAAAGATAACGTCAGCTTTGAAATGGAAGTAAAATATTATGGAATACTGATAAAAGTAATCTTTTGATGCTGCAGAAATAGAACGACAGATTAATGCGTTCTCTGACACCGCGGAAACGAAATAAATCAATGTCTATATCCTCATTGTTAAAGATCTTAACAGCAATTCTCGGAGAAATTAAATTTATCATTCAATAGAAGTAGAAGCTTTTCCTGGAGTCCTAGATGCGAAATCTTCTAAGACTGAATTTCATTAAAATTTTTAATTCTAGATTACAATATCACTCAATCTATAGAAGCATATTAATGAAACTTTCGAATTGTATTCTAAATAAAATAAAGCTTTCAGGTTATTAAAGTATATATTTGAAGTTATCCGTTTACTTTCATTATCAGTTATAAAATTCATTATAATATATATCTATTATAATCTATTATAAAAAAATCTATTATAATATAAAATTCATTTTAGAAATTTAAATTAAAATAATATCTGAAACATCTATCTCAATGCTAATATTTCCCGCCTCCAAATGTTTCTGATTATGAATAATTCTCTATTGCATTCATTGTTTCGTTAAAACAATCATCAAAATGGTACTAAAGGAAAATATTAGGCTGAAACATTACAAAATTGACCTTTTGCTTCGTCCCGCTGTGAAAAATAGTAAATATAAATGAAATTTATAGCGATCGTTTGCATCTGTTCTGTTTGCTAAACTGCTTAAATTCTTCCTTTCGTGCTTACTATCACAAAAGTATGTTCACCAGGTGCTGCTTTCTGTTTTGTTTCGGAAAAACAGCAGGATGAAAATGAAATGTTGGGTTGGATGCAAATAAATATAATTCTTAAATATAATTATAATATAAGTAAATACTATTTTTCAAGAAAATTAAGCTTAATTGGCAATAAATTCAACGCTGAGAATTCTCATTTGTGAGATGTCTAGCTCTTTTGGCAATGTTAACGGCTTTGTTTTAGATTTTAACCGCATGTTTTTCTTTCGTATTTAAAATATGCTATAAAAGTCTGCCAATTTAATATTCTTTCAGTTTTTTCTTTTTTTGAAGAAAGAAAGGTCGATAAAACAATGCTTTTACCATGCTGTGCTTAATTTGAGACTGTTTTGAACAAAAAGATTCAGAGAATGAAGAAGAAATCTGAAGAAAAGTTCTGTGACTTGGCCTGGTTAAAGTTGCAAAGTTATTTCAACATAAGTGCAAAAAGAAACAAAGGAAGCCCATAGCCGTTGCATTTGTTTGATGAACTATCGGCGAAGTCTATAAAGGCAAAGCATATTTGCTGTAAATAACTTTCAATAATTTAATTCATCTTAATTTAAACAAATTCCGTCGGTAATACCTTATCTTGTCTGTGCAATATGGAGAAGAGCTAATGCAAACAAAATCAAAACATGCACGATGTGAATTCAAATGCAACCTCGTGCTGACAAAAGAAAAAATTTTGTTCTGTTTCATTCTTCCACGCGATAACTTATCAATGCTATTTCCCTTTTTATTTGTACTTTAGAAGAAAGACGTATAAACATAAGTAAATATAAATGTATGCTTTATCTTTGAATTTCGGTAAAGTAATAAATAAAATGCGTATTACTATAGCAAATTTTGTTTCGAAGGTCATTTGTTGTATTCTCGAGACTTTCTCGCAGACAATAATCATTTCAAGCGATCAAACATTGAAAACATTTGGTGCATGCGAAAGTTTTCAGAGTTTGATCTCATGTAAGAATTGTTGTTTTCGATGGTCAGTATCATTCCTTTTTTGAAGGTCATTATCAATACATGATGAAGATGAAATGCAGCGATAAAACCACATTGGTGGACATTGCAGTAGCCATCCGTTTGGGGTCAAATCAAATGCTTTCGGACGAAAAAAAGACGCATTCGGTTTTACGAGTACAGAAAAATTTTCAGTGCTACTGAGGTAATTCATTTTTCTGTGACCGTCCAATTTCCTCTCTCTCTTAAGCTTTTCTTTTCCATTGTTCACACTGAATTCCAGCAACGATTCACAAACCTCTTTCACATCATCCGGAAGGAAATACACCCGCAGAGAGGTCAACTGACAGAGGTCAGCCATTTTATGCTTCTACAAAAAACTGCTCAAAATTATATGAAGCCCGCCAGTTTCTGTGCAATTCAAAATCCACTATTTAATCATTTGCTCTCATAATTTCTAATGTTCTTTTATCGATTTCACAAAGCATTAATCTCGTCAAATTATTATAATCCTCACTAATTCATCACTCAAAATACTCTTCTTTTCAGGCATGTCATTATGCGTTATATTTGTGAGAAAATTATGCAAATGAATTTAGCAAAAAACTTATTCAAACCAATCACAAATATTAAATAGTCTTTAAAACAATAGTAAGGAAGAATACTTCGAAATATTTAAATTTCATTGAGAATTAGAAGTTCAACAAGTTCGTCAAAAATTGATCTACAAAAGAGTTCTTAGATTTTCGGATATTTCTAATTGTCACTACTTCTTTAAATGTTAACCATTGTCACGAGAAGTGACATATAGTGAAGTTGTCACCATATCTTCTCTATTATTAACATTTCCAACCTGACCCTTGTTTTTATGGAATCTGTTTTGTAATCATTTTTGAATCTTTGATGGATATATGATAGTCGCAAATTAAAGATCACCATTGTCAAAAACATTGGAATTGAGAGATAACTTTAAGAAATCGAGAAAGCACATAAACATAAAGAAGCAGAATGAGTAAAAACTGCAGATATATGGCGCCGTTTTGAGTGAGCGCAATTGGATGTTGAATACGAAATGGAGTTTTTCTTTTTCAAAGGTTGGATTAGGATGGGTGGAGAGGAGAAGGGAAATATAACGGTTGGGTTAAAAGGAAGTAAAAAAGGGGTTGCTGTTGCCCTTACTACAAAAATGCATAAATTCCTAAAATAGTCGACCCGAGAAAAGATGGATAGGGTCGGAGGAAAAGTTTTTTATCAGATGACATTGTCCCGAAGAAAAATATGATTTTAGCTGTTGGTGCTGCCCATACAGTCTTCTGTATTTTTTGCTATTTGAAGCAAATACCTCACCTACAAATACTGATCAGACGGACAGAAAAGGGATGGCAAGAGGTAGATGTACACACACATATAGATATGCATATATACACACAACATGAATATGATAAGCTATGCAATTCTGATATGAATATAGAAAAAATAAGTAATTGTTACCATGACAGAATTAAAAAAATTTATCGCTGAGATTTTTTTACATGGTCGCATTCCAAAACATTTTGGTACAGTTCGAATTTTGTCGAGTAGAGAGGTTTGGCTATGCAGGTATGCAGGCCATATAGTTTATGAATGCCACCTGTGTATATAATCCGTAAGTAATCATTAATCAACAGTGCATTTTTCTTCTCCCTTTTCCTGTGAAAAATGGAACTAGTGAGATTTTTGTCATCTGGTTATATGTGGTTGAAAGTAGTAAAAGAAGTTAGTTTTGAAGTGATGGACTAACCTACTGATAAATAGGGTTAGTGACTAACTTATTCAGTTCTCAATTTCTTACGTAAGTGAGTAAAGAATTCACAATGAGAAGAAGTGATAATAGAAATATGGAATATAGCACTGTGAATTAAAAACAGAAATGCATTAATCGTGCATAAATGAAAACTAAACCAAAAAAGCGAGTAAGAAGAAAAACGAGATTAAAAAGGAAAAGACGCAAAGAAAATTTAATAAAATAGGTGAAGAATCACCACAAAATTCTAATATTGCCAATTTGGAGCCAATTTTTTGACATACATTGCAGCTTGCTTCACGGAATCTATATTGCGTGACCAGACTTTCGATGGAATTTTTTAAATTAAAATTTTATTATCCAAACCAATAATGAAGTCCAAACATCGAGTAGTAGGTCATATTTGGCATGAAATTTAGAGATGGACTGAGACAGTGACAACACTAAATCATTATAATTAATTCAAAAGTTAATCGTTATTTTTATTGAAAAAATAAAATTTGCTTTTAATCTTTAATCTGGTCAGTTTTAAATTTTTCAGCAGAGCTAATTCTAATTGTATGAATTTTTTTTTAGTAATTCTATACATTTCGTATGGTTTCTCAACAGTATCGTGTCACAGTAGTACTGAAAAATGTGAAATTTTGGAGATCTTTAAAATAAAAGCTAATTTTGATTTATTTACTTAAAAATTATCTTCAAATATTAGAGGAAAAAACAAAATGCAAAATGTATTGCAGCTGCTTCATTTCTAGTAAAAGCTGATTCCATTTAGGAACACGATTTCAATTTCTGCAGTGAATATCGAGAATTTTGAAATTTGTAGCAAAATTTTCGTCACATCATTATTTAAAGTTAATGCCAAAAAGACATTTTGTCTGAAAAATTTCTTCACAGACAAAAATTAATTAAATTCTAAAATGATTTAGTGTTTGAGCCAAAGATCAATATATTCGTATGGTCAATACCTTTAAAAAAATCTTTTCAGTTATTTTTAAACTCTTTTCTAATCTATCTTGCTTTAATGCGACCATACAGGAAGTAATTACAGGTAATTGTATTTGAAAGTAATCGTTAACATATACTGATTACTTTCGAGAATATCACAATTAATTATAAGCCTTAAAAAAATCACTGTGAGTGTAGCAGTGCTCTAAATTGGGAGAGTATAAATAAATACCTAAGTGTATGATTTCAATACGACTTCTGGTGACGGAATCAATCCTAGGAATTTCTGACTGGTACATTATTCAAAAATTAATCAACATCGAAAAGCAATTCAGCAATTGTTAAATTCTTAGTTGAAAATCATGTTAGAAGAATGTAGAAGAAAAGGTAGAGTGATTGTGCGACCGATAAATTATTATGTCTTAGGTACGAGTAAATCATTGTGGCGGATCTGTAATAATGATTTCAAGTAAAATGTCTAATCTATTTGTGATTAATACTGCAAGCTATTTTGCAAGTTTGCGAAAACTGTACAGTATTCAATGAAATCAGAAAAAAAAATTATGCAAAATGAAATATATGAGTAATTATATTAGTCTGCTTTTTTTGAATAAAAATAGAAGGACGGGAAGGGAAATGAGTTTAAAGAAGACTGATGAAACTCTAAAATTATGACAAGATAATAGAAATTAATAATTTCCCAAAAACATCTGTTTTCCGTGAAAATCTCTCAATTTATTAATTCTAATTAATCCTCGCTTTTATACTCTGAATATCTCTTTTTCTTTTATACAAATTAAATTTTGTTCAAAAAGTTTTTTTCAATCTAATGAGAATTATATCCAATATTCCTAAAATTATATCTAATATTTATTTGGAAAATTAACAGCATTATTCAACATTTTTTTGCAATCGCAACTTTGTATCACTTACTATTCACGTTATTAAACTAAAACATATTAGAACACGATAGAATTCCTGGTGCTACAATTAAAATTAGCAAACACGTGCTTCAAGTGAGAAATTTAAAAGAGAAGAAAATGAAGATGTAAAATCATTTCGTAAACGCTCTATCTTGAAATAATTGAGTTTCTACCAAAGAAGCGCTAAATCAAGGAAGCAAATTAAGCTAAGTAAATGTTCAAAAGTGCTTCAAGTAAATTGAAAGAGCATGAAAACGAATAATGCTGAATGAAAAAGAAAGAACAAGAAAGCGCGACCGACGACAAAATTGCGTATAGAAATTTTGGCAGTGCAAAATTTGAAATTCTTTTTTAGTTTGAAATCAAAAAGCGCTGTTATTAGATTTATATTTAAATGCAGCATCAGAATTCTTCAAATGAACAAATATTTGTTCATAGAAAAAAGGAAAATTGTTACCAATAATTATCTATTATTTCGATGTTTGTTTATCAGTTAAATGAAACAAAACCATTTCCTGGTATCGACTTTGTATAAAATAAAATTTAAACAATAATTTCATACAGCCGAATTGTGTGCAATCTATTATTATTTGGCTTATTCACGTCCTATTTTTCCGTACAAATTATTCAAAAGTACATTAATTACTTTTCCATCAATTAAAATAAATTTTACTCGATTTTAAAAATAATGGTTGGTTGATGGCTGTTGATAAATTATTTGTTGTTTCCTAAATATGAAATAAATTCTTAAATCTCCAAATGCTTACTATTAATGTTTCTAAAATTAGCTGAAAAAGCAAGAACAATTAAACTAATCTGTAGTACTCAGTTTAACTTAGAGTAAAATTTAAACAATATTTTCATGCATTTAAATCATGTGCAACTTACTCTTCGACTTATACTCCTCGACTTACTTTTCGATCAAACTGATATAAAATAAAAAAGAAAAAAGACCCTTCTCTTCTATAAAAAAGATATAAAAAAAGATATTTTGTGATTCAAACATTAATTTGTTTAAATTAGAATGGATAATATTATTGTGTTTGGGAGAGAGAATTTGTGCACGGAAAATTTCTGGAATTTCTTTCAATCAATACAACTATCACAACCGTTTTGCTCTTCTTTGTTGAACATATCCCTCCATATGTCTAGAAACTTTTTATTCAGTCTTGAAATTCCGCTATTAGTTAATCTAATTATCATTTTTTTCCCTTAACAGCTCCCATGCATCGAATTTTGCTCACCAAGAAGCAAATTTTCAGTCTATTTAAGGCTTACCAAAAATTTAGCTAAAACTGATATCGCTTTAAAAACTTGAAATTATTGTGAATCCCTTTCCTTATTTTCCTAAAGAAGTAACATTTCTTAAAAATTTTGGTATGATTCTTTTTAGTAATGCTACAGAGGACTAGAGATCTCGAAAAAACGTTATTCACTTCTCGCGTCTTTTCAGATTCGTAAATCCACTTCTCCTCTATAACCTCTCTTTTCTTCTCGTTTTTTTAAAAAGTTTTCTGGCACAGTCAGGAAGCAATTTTGAATCTGTTTTAAATGCACAGCAAATTCCAATTGAAACGGAAATTCATTTTGTTAAAAAGACTTTCAGAATATTTTTTAAAGGCAAGTCTTTATTTCGAGCGCTTAACAGAATCCAATTTACTGGACTTCAGTGCAAAGTATAGAGAAGTAATGGTTGATAGAGTAATTGAGTGCAGCAGATTTTCACCCTAAGCTTGAAATTTCAACACAAATAGTAAGAAAATTATTTAATGATTTTGATATGTGGAATAGAGTGGAATAAAAATTATTTATAATTTTGATCAACGTGAATTTGATTACAGAAAGCATAGAAAATCGAAATCCTAACAATGAAGTTTAATTTGCATAAATTAAAATAGCAGAAATTTCCAGCAAGTTGAAAGTTCACAGATCAGTTAAATGATGAGAGAAAATAGTGAAAGTACTTTCAAACTTCAAAAAAATGAATAGTGTGGCTGGCTTTGTGTAAACAAGTTTTATTGAACAGGAATGACTGATGACTATATGTTTCTTTCACTCCAAATTCATTTTAGTTCCTCCAATTCCGATATTATCGTATCTCTTGAGTGACAAAAAGTTTTAAACTATTTGGATTACTTAATATCAGAAGACTACAGAACAGAAAACCAGCAAAAAAACTGTTTTTCTAATAAAGATATTTTAGATGAAAATCCTGTTAAAATTTCCTTACAAAAATAAAAGATTTATTGATCTTTCATTTTATCTGACAGCAGATCGCAGTCAGATAAAATGAAAGATCAATAAATATCTAAAAAAAAATAATTTCAATTTTTTTTTAATTTCTATAAAAATAATTTCTCATTTTGATTTTTTGATTTCAATTATTTTGGCCCCAAAATTACAATAAATTTATGCATGTTTCTCTCAAATATAAGAAAAAGTGAATTTGCAAATGGAGAAATATGAATTGACTGTATTTCTCGTATTTCTCTTTTCCTTCAAAAGTAATTTGCACATAGTTCAGATAGATGTTGGAAATTTAATCATTCCAAACCAGAAAATGGAAATTGAAAATTCCAAAAAAGCAAAAGGAAAGTCCAACCTGTTAAGCAATATTAAAATAAGTGATATATTGTTACAGAAGGCAGCATGATAAGGAATGTATTCGTTGATATCATTTTTTCCTTACCATGCGATTATATTATCTGAAAAACAGAAATCGATAGTTGGATAGATTTTTTTCCAATTTCTGTACACAGTCAAAAGTTCGATGAAAGGAAATCAGCTATTAACAGTACGCACTTATGCACAAATGCGCAATTTCCAATACACTGATATTTATATTTCATTATGCAGTGGGAAAAATCTTGAACTAATCGAACACAATTGATAAATACTTATAAATATGTGAAGTATACCTAAGTAACTAAAAGGAAGATGTAAATTTTTAATATACTTACAACTACAAAATTCTAGCATTAATATGGCCATTTTTCTAACAGAACAGTTGTATAAAGTTTTTAATAAAAAGTTAAATAACTGGAAAAGTTTTCGTTGGAATGAATGCATCAAAAAAATGGGAAATTCACATGAACAAAGCTTTTTTTTAATTAAAGAAAACAGAAAAAACTTGTGAGGCAAGAATGAAGTTTAAAAGGTTTTTTTTTAATTGTTAAGGTGTAAAGAGAAAAGTAAATGTGGATGGGAGAGGAAATAAACTCCCTAAATTTATTTCTTTTGAGAGAAGCTAACTGAAGCGTAACATTACTTAACTTATAATGGGAGCACACCTCATTCTTTCTTCCTTACTTGGAAGTTTTTCCTTTGGAAAATTTTTAAAAGCTGCTAACTTTTAGCACCGAATAAAAAAACTCTCTCCCTATTTCTTCATTTATTTATCTTTAAAACGTATTTGTCCAGAGAAAATGATCTACAATGAAGAATTACGAAGCTGTTGACGCCACCACTGTTTGTAAAATTTACGGTCCAATTTATCGTAAAATTTAAGCATTTCCTTCAGTATCATAGAGATATACAATCATATACGAGTATAAATCCCTTTATGGCTTAAATTTTAGTAACGGCAGATTGAATTGATTCAATTGACGCACATTTCAACAGTTCATTTAGAGTTAAAGATGTGCCGTAAGTTTTGAACTGCTTTATCATGATCAATTCCACTTCATGATGATGTCCAGAAATGATTTGGAGAAATATTTGATAGCACTCAAGTATTTGATTGTTTACTTGATATGATACGAACAGCTTTAACGATACGACTCACTTTCAGCTAGAAAAAGTTAGTCTCATTAAGTACTTTGGTAATTGAAAATATTGATTATTAGATGGAAGTTCGAATTCGCTTTGTCTAAAACAAAGTCAATGAAAAATTCGCTTTATTCTTCACATCTATTAGCTTATAACTATCATCAAATGGACTTACTCTAAATGTTGTCCGTTCTGTTCTATCAAATATACAAGTAGACAACTGTCTGCAGTACCATAAGTTTTTTGTCTGAAAATGTGCCAGATTTGAAGTGAATTGAAAGTTGCAGCATTGTGCCGGACGAAATGTAGCGCTCTTCCACATCATCAAATTACTCTTTAAGGATCAATTCTTCTTTGTTTTATAACTATGAAATAAAGAAGGAACTGATATTCTTTCCAGGATTTCTTCTAGAATTGGAGATGAAGGAAGCATGGCAGCTTATTTCATTCCAAATGGCAATATAATTTATTCAAGGTAATTTCTCTCGAATTAATGAAGCCAGGCATGATAAAAGATTGAATAATGAAAATTCAGATTATTAAACAGGAAATTGTAGTATTATGACGTTCAAATAGGGCAAAGAAGACAATCATAAACCATCTAATTAAGGCGAACAAGAAGCCCAGTTCATTATGCGAAATTATTGAATTCCTCAATAAATTCTGCTCCTCAGACTGAGAGTGAAAGTAAAGAATTGTTTTATTTACAGTATTCAATAATAACCATTCAATTAATTTAGAATTGTTCTCGAATTTAGCAAATTAAATTAGAAATTGTGTGAAATGAAATTTTACGGAACTAAGCAACGGGAAAGTGGACAGAGCGAAGAACAGAACACTGATATTTATATCGAAAAATGACTCTGATATTTCGCAGAAGCACCCACTATTTTTGCAAAGGCCCAATGAGCAAACAAAACGTATAACAAACATATATATTATAAGAGAGAAAAAGATACAAAGAAAAATTTATTTTTGAAAAGAAAATTGGTAATTTAATTGAAATGAAGCCATTTGGGGTCCACCAAAAACGTTGTGTAATTATGTCTCCCTGAAATGTATATCATCCGTGAAAGTATTCCTCATTCCGTCTCGGTCCATCTGTTTGTGTTTCCGAGGCTTTCAAGCTTCATATCGATAGCTATCATAGCTAACAACGTTACCCTCCGTCTCTTCTCATCCAAAAAAAGTATATCAAATAATTTTTTTAATTAATCACAAAAATTCTTCCGCATTATCGATACAGTGAATGGCTAATTATAAGAGAAATTTTTTCCTTCCAAAGTTACATTGCAAGGCTGGAAGGAGCAGTTTTTTCGTTCATATATTTCGAGAGGAACAAATTTTATTCTTGATCAATCGATAATTTTGTTGCATTTGAAAACTTCTAATGGTTAGCTTACAAATCAATATTGAAGAAAACCAATCGCTGACTTTAAAAATGATTAGTTTCGCAAAAATCATCAGATTTTAGTTACTAAACTTATTTTAGTTCTTCGCAATGAACAATTAGAGCCTACTCAGTCCTAATAAGGGACCTCAGAATTTACACTAATTTTTCCCTCTTTATTATTGATCTCATTTTTATTTCGCCACTTTTGTTTTTAATTTTATTCATCGGAACGATCAAATAAATTCCTTTGATTTCTTTCAAAAATTAATGCAAAGTTGCAAAGATTTCAAAACAACTAGAGGAAAGCAAAAAATTTTTAACGAAATTCACAATAAAAAATGAGTAAAAATCTCAAAAAAATGCATTGAAAAATAGTGAAAATTTCCATTTTAAATAATAAAAAAATTTCAAAAGAAATAATGGTAGAATTTGGCAAATTTCAGATAGAAAATTGATTGATTTAGTGAAGAAGAGGTAAAAATAAATTGATACTATTATCATGCAAGCTTTCTTTCATTTCCAAAATACTAAGCCTCTTTTCGTGGATTAGTAGGAATTGAAGAAAACTTCACAAAGTTCATGAAATGCTCTGCTTTTCAAAACTAAAGAAACAATTAGTTTTATACGAAATATTAACGAAAAAATCCAAAAACTGCATGTCAAATGTTATACCATGAAAGGTAACATTTTCTACACCGAAAGATGATGATGACCTTTTTGGCCTTCTCGTATAACATAATAAAATTATTTCACTTAATGTCAGAATTATAATTTTCAGTTTTTAAATTGTTTTGTTTAAATAAAAATGCACATGACATTTTCTGAAAATATAAAATACTTCTTCACGCAAAATGCTAAATTGTCGAAATAGAAGTTCTGCTGTCGCTGTATGATACCATCATTCTCCGTACGCCACGAAATGAATGAAAATTTTCACTGTAAACTTAAAAATACCCTCTGATTCACAACTCATTAGTCTTTTTCAATTTTATGGTTCAATTATTTTTCGTGTAATGAATAAGTACAAAAACGCTTCCTCAAAATACCTGCGTCCATCTCTCTTATGTGATACGTAAAAAATTAGTATGCAAAGGATTAAGACAAGTAATGCCCTAAGAGACAAAATCTTTGTATTTTTCCTAATGATTATTAATAAGCGCTTAAGACGTAGGAATAAAATTGCAATGAGAAATTTGACGAGAAACTAAATGTTGCAAAGAATTTAAACAATCTTTTGATCGCTATCCATTCATACTGCATCGGCAAAAAAGCTTTTTTCACAGAAATATGTATTTATGTGTGAAGTATTAGCTAAATTCAATGACATTCAATTAATAAATGACAGATATTACAAATCATACAGACCTTTATCGGAAAAGCAATAATCTCTTTCTGTTTCCTGGCACGTGTGCATTTCTTTTTCTCTTTTTCTTTTGAAAATGATATTGCTTATTTGATTAAAATTTTAGCGGATTGTAGCACTTAATTTAAAAATATTTTCCAAACATTGTTCGAATAATACTGCAAATCTTTATTGATTGAAAAGCCAATAAGAATCAAAAATGTAAAATAATGCTTGCTGATTGTATTAAAAGATTGAAAAAACTACAAATCAGCAAGAAAAATAGAAAAAAGCTCAGGAATAATCTTTATCAAAAGCTCTAAAAAATTGAAACAGATAACTTGGATAATGCCATAATTAATATAATCCAGATGGGTGTAAAAATGTTTTTTAGAATCATCGGATAAACTTTGAAAGTAAAATATTTCAAAGTTAAAAGTTCTCGAGATTACTATTCCTAGTCAATTGCTTATTTTCACCAATTTATCCAATTTGACTAAAATTTTTCTTACTACAAAATAGGAAAAGAAAGGATACCTTTTGCTGAAAATCTGGAAAATTGTTTAAGATAAATAATCGTAAAAATAATCAAAGGACTCTTGAAAGAATTAACAAGAACTGTGCGATGAACATTTGTCAATCTCACTAAAGCTTTGTCAATTCAAAGCAAATTTCGAATTTTTTTCGCATATTTTCCAAAAAGTTTAATTTCACATCCATTAAGTACAAAGATAGGGAGTGGGAGAAAAAATATATTTTTAAAAAGCTTTGAAAGCCTTTTCCAATTTCAAAGACAGCAATTGAAATATTATTCGATTTGTAAGTGCATGCTTTCAAGCAAATTAAAATTACGAATCTTTTTTCTAAAAAAAAGGTGACTTCGTCGAGAAAATTTTTTCAATGCTGTAATAAAATTAAAAATGAATGGATCTAACTGTTTTGTTATTTCTATGCATTTTTTCTAAAAACCAGAAAAATGCCTTACTAAATTTCAAATTTGTTTAATGAGATATTACTCTTGTTGAACAATAAAGTGGTTGGCAAAAGAGTTACAATTCAACGCCTAGCTGATTCAGTTAAAAATGATGACTTAATGACCAGTCACAAAATTGCTAGTATATAAGATGATCATATTTTGAGTGATTAATGCGTTTAGCTAATAATTAGATATTTTTGAATGCAATGTGCATGAAGCCAAACAACAGTTTACAAAAATTTTCCTTTAACAGATCATCAGGCATACAAATAATTCACTTCATTCACTTCTTGACCTTATCTAATGTGGATGATATTTTTTAACCTAGTAAAAAATAGTCCATAAACGCAAGATTATCATGCTTCAAATGCAAAATGCTGAGAAATCATGACGCTATGATATTAATTAAAATATTTCTTAATCATGGATGTACAGAGAAGCAAACTTGAAATTTTTATATGTTATTATGAGGAATATGGTTTACCAAATTCGCTATTGTTAAAAAATTAGAAAGCGAAGGTTAGTAACTGATAACATTAATTCAAAACTTATCAGCAAGAAATTCTAAAGATGAAATATCACAAATATCTATCTATCTTTTACTTCTTCATGATTAAATTTATAAATTAACCTGACCTTTTCAAATTCAATGTTAACTTTATCAATTACATTGTCAGCTTTGAAAATATCGGGCGAGCACAACAGAATGGGAGATAATTTTGCATCAATGAACTGAACAAATGAGACCCTTTTTCGATAAAAAATTAACAACACAGATTTATTATAAACTGAAATAAAAAGATAATAATATGATATCGGTCTGATATAAATATATTTAGTGCGAAATATGCTAATGTTATCTATTATTTACGTAACTAAAAAAAATTTTCAATTTAAGCAAGCAACTAATTCCTCTTCGCTCTAAATCAGTCTTTACTCATGCTATCCTTGCATTACTTAATACAATAATATCTTAATTAAGCAATAATGTACTAAAAACATGATACTATTATAACTGCTATGCTTTAACACAACAATTATTGCTACTGCTAACTTGAAACTGTTTTTGAGAAAAACTCTTATTTAATTCATTGTCAAACTCCACCCTTTCTGCTTTTAAATCCAAAAGCAGTTCACTAATTGCTATTTGCAAAATCACAACTATCAATACTACTACGGCATGTTAGTAAAATACTATTTCACTATTTCTAATTCACTTTCACTCTCTCACTCATCGCTCAAAACTCATTAATGAAACTTTTACTAAAGCTTTATTGAGAAAGTTGTAGTTATTGAGTATCTATCTGTTTGTGTAAAAGCAAAGTAAGTAAATACATATATACTCGTTTGATCCAAAGTTCGTGAATTAATCTTGACAAACTTTTAAATGACTTAATGATTTCATAAATCGCAAATGGAGCTAAAATGCTCCAAAAGACTAAAAGTGAGCATTTTGGTTGAACGACAATAGCTACAATTAAAATTTACTTATCATTGAATTTGCTTGAATATCGAGGCCAAAAATTTTTAATTCAGCCAAAAAAAGATTAAAAGGAGAAATATGAAACAACTGAGAATCGTGATTTAACGAGTCTTATTTTGAAGATGATTTTGAAATTTAAAATTTTATGCAAAAATTTTACACTTTAAGCTTTATTCAGTTATCCACTTTGAAAGAGCAACCAAGAAGCTGAGTAAAGGTTAGCATGAAGTATGCGTCAGTCAACTAAATTTAGCAATAAAATTTATCGTAAGTTTTTGCTAATATTTAAATTAATGAGTAGATAAACGTAGTTGGAAAATATAACTGTTAGATGCCGCAATTTTAAAAGAGCTAAATGTCGATGACAACGTGATAAATGAAATGGAACATGAACTAAAAAATATCGTTCAGCTTTTTCCAAATAGAAATTGAAATTGATGATGAACAATGAAAATAGATAGATAAAGCTATTCGCAACAATAAATGCTTCTTTTACTTCACTTCAACATAGCAACAACGTACTCAAATCCATTTTAAACTCCAGCTTTCCTCGTTTCAAAGTGAAATGTTATCCATTTGCAACACATTTTTGAAAGTAAATATCCTGAAAATGCAAAATTAATTTTTCTCAAATTCCATAGAGCAACAATCCTAGTCATTCCATCACTATACTGAAACAATATCAGTGGTACGTAGCACAAAAAATGAATAGCTGCAATGAAGAGTGTTTATTCTTTCTGGGTTCTTTTGACAGTGTCGAGATGATAATAAACAGAATATTTTATAACTATCGAATGTTAAAAGACTTTAGTGAAACTGAATACGAATATTTCATTCCAACTCCACCTCCTTATTTTTTCAAAAAATTTGGCGTAAATTAGGAAAAACTTGTAAGATATGTAAATCATAATCAAAAGTATTGTTTGCAAATCAAAGAAACAGAATATTTTATAACTATCGAATGTTAAAAGACTGATATTTTATGGAACGTGGGAAATTTTTAAATTTCCGCAAAAAAACCCAATTACTTATTTATTCTTACTATTCATCAAATACTAGCCGTGGTTGATATCATCAGCACTAACAGTTATGATATCACTGAGAACATCAGTAACAATAACGTTAAGCTCATTATTTATCACCTGTATTTTTTAAAGCTTTCTGTTTTTCTTTAATCGAAAAGTTTATCAAAAAATTCGAATTTTTCATTTCATTAGCCATCATATTTGATTACATCACAGATCAAATTATTTTCCAAAGCAAAAAAAAATTTGATAAAATAAAACTAATGAAAATTCAGAAGGAAACATTTTTATATTTTGACAAAATTTTGGAAACATATAAATTCAAGTTTTAAGTCTCAGAAATTATTTTTCATATGAATACTTTATTGCTTATCATTTATAGTCTCTTTTCAATGAGCATATCAATCATATGGAATTTGTCACTTCATAATAATATTATCAGATTCAACGATTCATCAAAATGATCATTGCAACTTTTGCATTTTATATTTTATGCGTCTCTTGCATTTTCTTCTCTTTGCATCACATAACATAACACTTCATGATTCCTTTTTTAAACCTGAGTTCAGAAGCAATTGCACTGTCATTAACGATCTCTCAGGAAAAGAATTCATCAATATTCAGAAGCAGAAAGGTAAAAAAATTTCTAAATTTTGTAACATAGGTAATCACTGAGTTAAACGTTGAAATTAAGTGAAAATAGTATCAGTTAACTGGGAAGAAAAAAAAGAGAGAGAGAAGAGAGAGAGAAGAGAGAGAAGAGAGAGAGAGAGGGAGAGAGAGGGTAATGAAAAGAGGAAAAGCGATTGGAATCGGGCAGTAAAAAGACGGAATTAATTTAAAATTTTTTCAAAAAAAGAAGAAACGAATGCTATAAAAGAGAAGAGAAAGAATTGCTAAGAAAAGACGATTTGAAATTGAAATTTGATTATCGAAAAAATTTACCCAAAAAAGCACGGTGAAAGGGAGGAAAGAGGGAAACACTCGCTCTCAATCACATGCCTCTTAAAAATTTTTAGAATTTCAAAATGAAGGAATGCCGAGAGAAAATTTGAGCTTTTTCAATAACGAAAGTTTGAGAATCAGCTACAGCAATATGATTAATAAAATACGAATCTATCGAATCATTATTTATTATTTTTCAGAACTTTCATTGTTTCCTTAATAACTTCCTAACTACTATTTAAAAGGCGATACTTTACTGATGCTAAAACTCTTTTACAATTCCAATGAGTATTAGCTTAGATCGTTTTCAGGCAGATATACATTTAGTTCAAATTGGTTACGTTATAATTAATCGTCACTTGTGGTCCTGAAAGCAATAATCAAGTTAATATTCCCATTATATGTGATGAATTCCGCTAAGCAACATTTTAGTTGAAATTTAAAATTCCTTTTCAGTGTCAGTCACATGCGCCGCCGAAATAATAAGCAAAAGAAAATTGAGAGAGAAGTGCTAGGAAGATTAAGAGTTAAATAGGAAAAAAGAATTAGCTAATGAAATAAAATGGGAACCAAAAGGATATGATAGGAATAGAAGCACTGAAGAAAGACATAGATGGGAGGATGATTACACACATATTCATACATATAAGCTATATTTGAGCTTGTGACAACGAAATTGGAAAATGCATTTTAATAGCTTTTTTGAAACGATGCAAATGCATCGATTTTCAACACACGCACAGACAAACCCTCAGACATTCGTTTAAAAATAGGCAAATATCCCTCAGAGTCATCTACGTACAATGCAAATATAAACGCACGCAGATACACGTAAACGTGTGCTGTAACTATGCAACTGATTTACGAGAAAGTTAAAAAAGAGTGAGTGAAACTGATCTGCAGCTTGTAAATCATTGTTAATATAATATTTTTTCTTTCTTGACAAATTTGAAAAAGGAAATTAAAATTGGCAATAGAGAATGTTCTTTGCATAAATATGCATATCTCCGTTTCTCGTCTGAAAGCTTCGCAACTTTTCAACTAAAAGGATGAAAGATGAGGGATGCTATGAGGGAATCCCTTCTTTTCATTTCATCTAAAAATTAGAGTAAGGTGAGAAGTGTTAAGTAGGAAGAATCCAAAGAGATAATATGAGTTGATGTAACAGTGCATCTTCATCATTCATCAATAATTACAACGAAAGGTAGAAAATTCACATTTAAAAAGTTGCCGCATGAATTTCACTTATCAAATCAACTAAGAAATGCTTTTGTTTTTCTAATTTCAATGATACATAATATTATTATTATTGATTGTGAATAATTAATCATTTACTCGTTGTTTAAATGATATTCGCATGTATCGCTGTAACAATTTTTCCTTTTCTCAATTTATTATTTGAATATATAATTAATCATTTTCATTCATAATTTCGCGCCATCCTTCCTCAATGAGTGGTGCAATTTCATTTTGACGCTTTCCTCTGTCCCCTTCCATCTTTTCTTCACATTTATTTATCAACTCTATATCTCTATTACTTTTAATTAGTGCTTACCACTCAGCCTATTATCTGTAATTACTAATTGAAATTCTCATTTAATATTCAATCATATAGCAGATAAATAATTGAATATCAACAAGTTACAGAATAAATGAATTCTGAAATTGTGCCAAGTACGTTCTCATTTCACCTATAAGTTAAAACTCTCGTAGTGAAGGATGTCATTTTTTTAGCCTTCAAATAAGTTTATTAGTAGGTTTATACATATGAATACATAGGTATACGCATTGAGTTATTGAAGAGACAAAAAAATCATGATTAATTTCAGATCTTTATGGGATGTGGTGATTGTGATAGAAGAAATGCCAAATTAAATTTCATATGTAAGCAGCTGAAAAAGGAAAGATCAACGACTAAATTTGTTTGAGAATTCAATAAAAATAGCTTGAAACTCTCTCTAACTTCCACTTAACACCGCATTTACTCTTCACTATCACATCCTTGGTCCCATTTTTCTTCACACAATTCCTTTCTTCCTTGACAATCACATAAACATACACATTTCTGAGCATATTTTTATTTACATTTTTCATGAGATGAATTCTTTTTCAACTTAATAATTAATCATTATCTTACTAAAAAATATCTTCACAAACGCAGTCGGATTCCAAGTGATAAACCTTCAAGCAGTCAGAGTAAAATGATTTTTTACTGATCAACAAAAATTGATTAATTAACAATTAATATTTCCTTCTGCTTCATCATGCATTTTTCATTTGATAAAAGTTCTCTTCAAAAAATCGAATTTTCACAATTAGGAAACCTATTATTTTTTGCTAACTTTTATTCATACTTTTATGCTAACTAGTAATAATGGCTATCTCAGAATGAAATCAACGAAATCACTTGGCTCATAGTATATTTTGCTGATGATATGCCATAATATGAGTCCATAAAAAAGTTCATGCCATATCACCGATGACGGCCTTTTAAATCAATACCCGTCAGTTAAAGTTCAGAGAATCTAATCAGCATGGCTGAGCTCTCAGGATATACTTCATCCTGATCAAGTGACCAGATGAGATTTTACGCATCGAACTAATTTCTAAGATTTTGTTCAGTTACGGAAGTTTATTTTAGTTAACTACTTTAGGGTTTATTCAAAACGATTGCAGGAAATTTTTGTTCCTTTTATCACCTCTAAACATTTAAAAAAACATTCGAGAGAAACGAAGAGTAAACATAAATAATAAAAATAACCCATTAGAGAAAATTAAAAAGTGTTTGACATTTTATCATGAACTGATATTTTCATCAGTAACATTTCAAACGAAGCTTCAAACAATTAAACTGATAGTTTCCACCAATCTTTTCAACGCTATCAATCATGGGAAAATGGTTTTTAATTTAAAAAAATGATATACTAATGGCAATAATTTTTGTTCCTTGATTTAATGAATTGCAAATTGTTCCTCCAATCTGTTTTAACAGTTTTGGCTTCTATCATCCCTTTTGAGCGATTGTTGTATTGCAGTTCTTATGATTCGTATTTTAAGTGCTGCCATAAGTGGCTGAAGTTGAAGTTGACAAGGAAAAGCTGCTCAGTGAGTGAGAGGAAAGATTTTTATCACAATTGATCTATCAAGATTCTTCGCTAGGCTGTAATTGAGCGATCGAGAGCCATGATCTAACTGTAATTTTCATTTTTTGTTTTTTAAATATTAACTTTATGGTTGGAATCCCTCGGAATCTCTTAAAATTTTGGGTTCGTTTTTTGGATTAATATATTCGCTTAACATACAATTGGAAAAAAATTGCTTATAATGATAGTGCTTCGGGAGCGAATGCTCTTTTAATATATTTTAATAAGTGCGCAAAAACGCGAAAATATTTCAAAAATTTACATGTCGAAAATTTAATTACATCCATATTCAACTCAATGCAATGCCAGACGATGCATTGAAAAATTGGAAAGTTCAGGTTTTTTGAAAATTTTCGCTCAGATATCAGTGGCCTAAATTTTTGGCAATTTGTTGCAAAAATTTGAAAATAAAACACTTTTTTTGTAAAACCACCGAAACTTTGATAAAAAATTGTTGATTCATTCTGAATCACTGAATCTTAAATCAACAAAAAATATTATAATGCAAAAAATGCTATTTCTAATATCACCGCTGCAGCCTGTTTCTCCTTGAACGTATTTGCTTGGATGTAATGTTCAGTTGACCATAAAATTTGTGAAGTGAAATTAAATGGAATTTCATAAAGTAAACATTAAACGCCAAATGTCTTTAGAATTACATATATATGTGAAAATACCTATAAGATCAAGCTAAAACATTTTTAATCACAAGTGCGAGCTCTTTTGAACTCCTAAAAATAATAACAAATAATTTTGCTTGAAATTTATGAATAAAATTTTTAGAATTTCATGCGAAACTTTTGGAATTTCATTGACTGCTTCAGTTCTTATCGAAAGCATATCACAACAGCATATTCGTTTACATAATTTTATGAAATTCAAACAATGAATCAACAGATGCTAACGTATTCATTTACAAATACAATTATTATGGTCAAAATAGTTTTCAAAAGTATTAATAAGCTGAACTTATTTGAGCTTTAATATGAGCGACATCTAATGATAATTATTATAATGTAATGCTTTCCACTTGCTATTTTATAAGTTCTACCTGCTCTTAAATCTTTATTCGAAGAGAGAAATATTTCACACGCATCAATTTTAATAACATTACAGTTTACAAAGATTAAATTCCAAAAATAAATAGATTTACTGAAATTTATTCATCTGTGTTTACCTATTGATTGCATTTACCAAAGAAATAGAATGAGTAAAAATTTTGCTCTAAAATTTATTGCAAAGTATAAGTGTTACACGATTTGTAACTACAACATAAACAGAAAGGATTTTCAATAAATGAGAAATTACTGTTAGTTTGTGATATCAAGATATTTCTGTTAATGAGTTTCTTGCTTGCACAAATACATGCACAATTCTTAATTAACTATTTGCATTTGCAGTCGCAGGTGAGAAATAGAATTTGTGAGTGAAAAGAATCGGTAACGAACAAATTCGACTTCGCCTGATATGATAGCCTAATACATATAATGTATATTTCTAAAATAATAATGGAATAATAATTTATTAGCTATACACAATTACGCGATTGATATATTTTCTTTCAATCTACTCATTGTTTATTTATACTTATTATTACAGTCTGTTAAATGAAACAAGCAAAGAATATTTATATCTTAATCTCAAAATGCATTAAGGAATTGGATTTTTTCTTTAAAATGAGAATACAATTAGTTTTGGACTATCTGGGGAATGTTATTGTTATGCCAATGGACGGAATACACCTGAAAATGACATTGAAATGATTTTGAATTTAGTTCTATTCTCAATGGTAGCACTATACAGTAACATTAAATACAGATATAAGTGCACAGCTGCACAGTATGGTATTCTATAAATAAATTTTTAATTTCAGTTTTCTCATCTATTCTATAAATAAATTTTCATAAGCAAAATTAAGTGATCAAGTCTATGAGAAAAAAAGGATATTTGAACTACTAAAAGAGAAGAAATCTTTTCTCACTTACACTTTGAGTTAACTAAAATTGTAAATTGATTTATCTGATCTTCTAAGATGCTAAATTGAGCAGAGAAATGTTGACGAATGCAGCAATACACAAACATTTAATGTAAAAAGAATAAAGGGAAGGATACATAAACGAAAGGAAAATGAAAATTATAAATAGAAAAGAAGAGATAAAGCGAGACAGATGTGACATTTAGGTCGAGAAATTTCAGTTCACATCCGATGAACATTTGAATTATATGACGGACCATTTATGCAGATAATATCAAATTAGTTTAGGACCATACCTAAAATCAAGTCACAAACCTGAGAATTTCCTAAGATTTTGATCCGATTTGGTAATTTTCAAGCTTTTGACCTTTCTGATTTCTTCTGAATCTTATTCCTTTTTCTTACTTATTTTGAGAATGCTTCAGCAATTTGCCTTTATAGGAATAAATACTTTGATAAAGTAGAATTCTTTGGCATATTTGTCTCATAGCTTTCGTATAAGGACAAGAATTCTAATATTATAAAATTTGAATGATAATTTGATGAATTCTTATTGATACTGATGATATATACCGATTTGATGAATTCTTTATTGATGAACGAATCGTATTTTCTCATTACAGAACATTATTAATGTAACAACTGTTTGTGAATGATATCTTCGCCAACAAAGAATTCTCATTTCGATGACTTGATAATTTAGATTAAGCTCTTATACAAGTAATTCTACTTGCAGAATTCTAGAAATATATGCTGATTGTTCACATCTTTTCGAAAGCGAGTATTACTTAGCAAGTTTTACAAGTCACTGAGGCACTAATTGTACTTTCCATTTCCACTTTTTTCAGACGAAGTTATTCACTTGAAGAACTGGATGAGTCATTTGTTAACGCATATCGTTCTGTCTGATTTGAAGAAAGGAAAAGTAAAATGCCGTTAAGCACTTTCTTTTATTATCCATACATTCCATAATTGGCAAGTGGAAATTATTTGTCAATGTTTTTTGCTGAATTGTTTTACGGAATTCATCGCTGGAAGATGAATTAGAAGTAGAAAAATGATACAGTAAATCGCAATTTCATTTTCCTCTCTTTCAATACTATTATAATCTTTGATATTTCTCTTATCATAACCAGTATAGCTACAGCTCTTTCGATAGAAGTTTTTATCAGAATAAATTTAGCAACTTCCCCTGGTAATTTCTCTTTTTAAGGAAAGTTGTTTCCTCTGATTAATTCCTTCATAGGAGACCATTCGATCTCTTATCAATCGATACAAGCGATCTTCTAAATTTCTATTAACAGAACAGCAAAACTGATCCATTGCCTATATATGATTTACTGATCGTTGGTGTTTTACAAAACAGTTGTTATCTACGGTAACTTTTTATTCCGTTTGACTGATAGCTTCGTGTTTTTTACTAATTATTCTTTGTATCCTGCTGCCATCTCTGAAAATTCAGTCTTCCATAATTTCCTCTACCTTGTTCATACGAAATCGTTTCTCGCATTTCTGCCATGCTCTTCCATGATAAACTGAATACAGTTTTCAATTGCATCAGACTCTCAGACTTTAGCAGTTGTCCTCTTCTCATCTGTCTCTTACTTCTGTAAATCTCCGGCAACAGTTTTTCTACTTCAGAAATAATATGAATTCTGAGGACAAAAGAAAGTCTTTAAGTATAAAAAGTATACTTAAGTATAAAAAGCACCATACTAAAATACACATCACAGTTTTACTTAAATATTATTAGCCTCTCGTTGTCAGTTTTCGTTTCCCTTCATCTTCAGTAGAATTTACATTGTTGAACTTTTAATATTCGATGGCTTCTTCTTCAATACCAAACTTTATCTCGCTCAATTGTCCTGCTCAAATACAAAGATCTAATAACCAATTACTGTCCATGCCTTGGTTTTTATCTTTAAATTTGTTTCCTTACCTTAAATTTTAATAATTTTGAGTATATTCTAAAGTAGAGGAAACGAAAAATCATTTCTCATTTGTCACAAAAAATTTGTTTCTCTCTCCCTTGTTTTCCATCTCTCTTTCTTCGATATAAGAGTTCTATATAAGATTTCAGTTATCCAAAAAATAATTTTTGTCTGCTTTACTGACTGCATTTAACTTATCGCATATTGTTCATTATTACTCTTTCTTTACAAAAATAGATTTCTTGATTTTTCCAATAGCAAAACTTTGATTTCTTTGGATGATAATTGTAAGCAGATCGGTAAGATGAACAATTTATAATACTAGGAAGGAGAACTGTGAGCAACTGTTGGAATATCCTTAGAATAATCTAACACTCACAATTTCTGCAATGGAGTTAAAATGAAACAAAATTTGCATGATTTCATTGATATGAAGCCAGCAAAGTATACCTTATTCATTTGATAAAACAAAGAATCTGTCGAACATAAATGATTTGTTGCTGTTCGATGATGACAGGTAAAAATTCGACTGAATTCTATTGTCACGATAAATAAGATGACGATAATATCTGAGATTGTATCATATAAGCCTGAACTGATATTTATATAATCGTAATGACCAGTAATAATCTTAAATAAGATAAATCAAGATTAGGATTTATTAATAGGAATATTGTACTTCGAGCACTTTATTTTACGGAATAAAAAGAAAATTTGACGTAATTTTTCCAAAAAATTTTCCTTTCCATCAAATTTGGAGCAATACGAAATAAACTGAAAATGTTCACTTTCCTGCCTTCAATACTAAAATCTTTACACGCTCTTTCTATTGGATCATTTTCCCGTAGGCAAATTTTCCACTTAGTTCATAAGTCCAACACAAAATTCAATTTTTCAATTTTCGAAAAATAGCTCTTTGAATTATTTGTCGAAAAGATTTTCTTTTCACATCAGAAAATATGCTATTTAAAAACGTTTGGAAGCAATTGCAGCATGAAATCTAAATAAAGCTCTCTTTTATAGTTCCACTAATTATTATTATTACACCTGTGCTTGATGATATGACATTAGTGTAAATAATATACGGGTAATTGTGACCACAATCAACTAAAAAGTGAAAAAGTCTGCAGATGGAGAATAGCTTTTTACCGTAATTGCATCTTAAGCATAGCCGCAATAAATAGAAAACGTTAATTTTTCCATTATGAACAACTCGAACTTCAAATTTCAATTTCAATTCAAATATTTTCAGATTAAATCAAAATAAAAAAATAGTGACATGAGGATTGGTTATAAATGGTGCAAAATGGCATTAAATTTACACTGAAAGAACTATTTCAATACGATAAAATCAATGATGGAGAGAGTACTGAATTGAAAAACGGTACAGAGAACTAAGTAAAGTCTTATCACTAAAGACTTAAGACGGTTCTAAACATGCTTTTGAAATATGATTTGAAAGCAATCTCTATTAATGCAATAATAATGCATCGTCAAGTATGTCGGTTTTTGTTTTATATTTCAATAGGTAGGCGATTGGGAGCTGATGGAAATGTAAAATCTTCGTTTTTCAAAAATTTGAAAATCTGAACAATAGTCTTGTTAACCATAATCTGACAATTTCAAATCTAATGAACAATGATTTGAAATGTTAAATAGTAAAATTTTTCTGATGCTTCGGATTTCATAAAATTCGAGGTGGTGGAGAAAATGTACGATAAATATTAGGAAAAAGATGCATCGCACATTTGTTTTACATTTAGTGCACTGACAAATGCGAAAATTGAAGACTGACTGAAGTACGATATGAATAGAAAAGTAGAAAAATTTAAGGGAAGGAAAAAACAATTTGGTACAAAAGTAATGAATTAATTAATTAAGTAAAATCAATAATCAAATTCAATAATGAATTCAGTGGTTAAATAATGAATAATTAGAGTTGAAATACTTGCATTTGATTTTCTTTCCACAGAAAGCATTTTAAGTTGTGGGTCGAGAATATTAGTGAATAGTGGAAAATCTTTTCAGGAAGTACATGTTAGATAATAGAACGTGATACAAAAATAAGGAGAGAGAATTTGGTAAGAATACAAAGAACTTTAAGACTGTTTAATATTCTCATGAGGAAATTTTGTAATTTGAAATTTGCTTAATGTAATAAAGCGATTGGAAAAAGTTGATCAAAGACTTATAATACAGAAGGGAGTCACGAATCCTTGTTCTTGTATTTCACTGATATGATTTTAAACAATAATTAAGCTAACTTTATTGGAAGCGATTGAGAGACAATTTAGGAAGCAAAGGATTTAATGCATTACGTATTTTATCCGTATACATCTCCTTCGATATTAAGACGACTAAGGAACAGGCACAAAAAAAGCTGTAACCAAATTGTATGAAAGTAAAGCATGAGTTATTAACCTACCATTTATTTCCATAAATCAAATAAGAAAATTAAAAGAATTTAGCGATTCTTTGAAGGCAACTGAAATGCAAAACGAGTCTGTAAATTTTAGAAGAAAATAACTGTGCAAGGCTTGGTTTAAGAGAGCATTTCATCCATGAAACGTTTTTCCTGCTTTCAAGAACAAATTGCATCCGATTGTGTCCAATTTGAAAATAAGAAAGGAAAAGAGTGGATTTCAATCGTTGGCTTGAGCTCAGTAGCAATTACAACTGATTCCCGAAAATCGGAGTTACTTATATAATCAACATAGACTGTCCCTCTATCTAAGTCAAGAATTATTTCCTCCAGGCTTTCAGTCATATTTTGAAGTCATCACTCTGTTAAGATACATACACATATTGCACATACATACACAAACAGAAACATCCTTTTTTCTTCTCAGATAAATTAAGTTTCAAATTACTTATACACATTAAATCAAGATAAAAAATGCATCGAATGACAGAATCAGTTAATAATCATTTGAACTGTTCCATTTCTTCAATAAAAACAGTAAAATTTGAATGAATTTAAAAGAAATGAGATTTTCAAGATCATCATAAAATGATTAAATGTTTAAATTGATTAATGATTAAGTGTAAAATGATTAAATGGCATCAGTGAATGCATTTGCCGATATTCTACAAATTAACACGACAAAGTGATCGATTAAAATCAAAAAAGAAACACGTGTCTTTCTTAAATAATAGTATATCATATGAAATTTAAGTTAAGAAAAAGAGTTTCAATTTTGAACCTGTTGATCTGCAGAACAATGTAAAAGGTTACGCATTAGCAGAATGATAAAACCGTCCATCAGATATTTTGCTTAATTTCTTATAAAAGTAAAAATTTCTTCCATATTTGAAATATCCAAAAAGTATCCTATTAATATTAGTTATAATTTCACTTGATGCTAATGCCTCAGCTATTTTACAATTACTTTGAAGGAATGAATAAATGTCTAAATATGTCAATTGCGCATGTTAAATTAGCTATATGAATCATATTCATCCTCTATTATAGGCTCAAATATCCTTTTATTGTCCTTAATATCCCATATTTTTTTCACTAAAAAAGACTGGAAATAATTCGTGCTACGGTAATTGCTGTTTGTCTAATTAGCATTTTCAATTTCGCGGCTCGGACTTGCTATGAAGGCATTTATCATGACTGCATCAGCGATGAGTGTTTGTTTCGCAAAAATTACACTGATAATGAAGAACATTTTTCACAAAATCCCTTTTTGATAAAAGAATTGAATTTTCGTCGTTTGATTAGCTTTGGAGATAGTGCATAATATATTCTAAATGTCCGGATATTTTATTCAATTGAATAGCAAAAAAGAAATTACATTTGTATACCAAAATATGGTCGGCCTTTTCTGATCTCTTGCTTGCATTTGCTATGAAAAAAAATTTTTAAATCAGCTAAAATTCTCTGAGAATTTAGAGAAAATGCAAAACACATCAAAACTAAAGTTTAGTAGTGTTAAGTCACAGGATATACGTTGATCGCTAAAAAATCATATAAAAATATCAGGAACAGCAAAATTTGCAGTGATAGTAAGTTGATTCGAATTTTTTTTAATTAAACGTAAATGCATATTTAAAAATATACATAAAGATTTTAAAAAAATGCAAAATATTCAAGTCATAAGAGAGCAAGAGAAGAATTGAAGAAGGAAAAAAGGAGAATGGCGAATCTGTCTGATGGGTACTATCAGTAAGAAGCAATCATAACTTTTTACTGTCCTCTATTGCTTTACCTTATTTTCTCATTTATAAATTCTTGATCCCTGAAGATGAAGTGGTTATCGAAATGAAAGAGAAGCGGATTGAGAGTGAGAAATAAACAGATTTTGATATTACAAAATGACTTCTAAAACAAGTTAAAAAGAAAATTTTTTCTGCTTCCTTAAGAAAAGGTGTGAATAGGAAAGAAAGACAGAATCGGCAAGATAACGATTTTGGGGAAAAGCTTTTTTTTCGAACTGCTAACATCTCTAGTTTTGTCTTTTCTGCTGCCAGAACTCACAGTAAATTGCTATCTAAAAATATTTTTTTTAGAAATAGTGGTAATATCCTTTCTTTCAGGAAAAATTGACTGAGAATTAATTTCAAAGAAAAACTTTCATCGTGTATATCTAACCTTTATGAATTAAATCAAACCCATTAAAATTCTATTTTTCTTGATGGAAATGAAATATTAAATTATATTTATTATTAAACATCCAAAGTATGCGTTAGTATGCGTCTTTTATAATTATATGGAGTATTTTAAATTTCGGGAATACGTACAACCATCGCTTACTATCCCAAAAGATTACTGTCTGCCATATAAGACTATTGCAAAGGTAAAAAATCCTGAGCTTGAGCAATTTTTTCGATAGACAATTAACATAATGCAAAATTTCACATCATTATGGGTAAGCATAATTAAGCTAATTGAATGTAATTGGAGTAATTCATAGTATTTTATTTTGACATATATTTAAAGTCCCTGAAAAATTTCTAAGTTTTTGGGTGGTCATTACAAGACAACAGTCGAACTGCCATTTTCTGAAATAAATAGAATTTCGAACACTTAATGACTAACAAATTTTTTGAAGATAGAGATGGAAAAAAGAAGAAGGATGGAATGAAATAGTAGGAATTGTATGAAAGGATGGCTCATCTGGTATTTCTCGCATTCTACAATAAACAACACAACCATTCTTGTAGCAAACGCCACTCTCGATCCTTTTACTCTTCCTATCCACTCACATTCCAAACTTTACTTCATTTCACTTTTCCTAGTTTCTGGCACTGCCATTTTTAACATTACGGTGGTCATTCCATATTTCGGAAGTCTTTAAAAAACTAACATTTATGAACTTTTTGAATTATAATTCTAATCTTTGTTGATATTTGCATTTAATCTTTCATTTTGTAAATTTCTCCGTATTTCTCTACTTTACTTCATTACTTCGAAAAATATTATTCCTCAGCTCAAAAGAAGAAGCTTGACTTATAAATCAATTTTTTCAAAATATCTTGTTAAAAATTTGTGTCAAGTTTCCATGAGCAAATTTGACAGTGTTTTTGGAAGTTAACTTTTAAGAAGTTCGTAATTTTAAAATATTCACCTCTCAGCAGAGACAGATTGAGTTGACTGTACATTTGCATCTTAATGATAAATACATTATGTCAATTCGGGCGACTTTGCCGATCGATCCCAATTATTTTACTGAAAAACTGTGTATTCGCACTTAACTAGACGAATTTAAATTAAATTTCAATATCACAGGTATGGAACGAATTGCTACACTAATTTTATTACTGCTACAGAATATTTTAACATTACGCGCAACTAGTGCCAGTGAACAATTTAAAACAAGCTGTTTGTATTGTTTTAGTAATTTTATTCAAATTGAGCATTTTTAATTAAATTAAGAACTCTTCAAGAAGGTGAAACTGTGAATAAATTTTCCAATGGCATTTTTTAAGCAACACTTTATTTTTTGTTTATGTCATGTTTGCTATTGCAAATAATCGACCATTTCAGCTTCAAGTTTAAAGTTACCCAGCACTTCAACATATGCTAATGTTGTAAGTTGATGACCTTTTCATATCGTGTGGAAATAAGTGAAACTAAGCGTGCAGTTTTTTTCGTGTATTATTTCATACAGATTATGCTTTTTTTGAAAAAATGAGAAAGTATTTAATGTTTTGTACTAATAGGAACAAAAGGGTAGAAAAAGTATCAAATTTTGTGTTAGCATTTGAATAATCAACAATTTTACATTGAGGTCAAAGACAGTATTACAATTCTTCAACAAGTCAGAAATGACGAAGATATTATGCTTCATTGTCAACATTCATCAGGGAAGAAAGGATATTGTTTTAGATTCAGCCAACAGTGTCATTCGTTAAAAGTGACGTTGATATAATGCAGAAATTGCGCCATTTGCAAACGCAAGTAGACGTGATTTTGGAATGTTGCAAAAACAAATGTCCCGGCAAGAATGATTCTGCCAGAGAAGTAAGCAATTAAAACTTATGCTGTAGTAATAAGCACATATTTTTCCTATACCTGAAAAAAAATCAGTTTTTTATTTTTTCGATGTATATATTGCATAGCAAATCGTTGTTCTAGAAATTAGCTCTTCTATGGATACATTTCCTCTTCTATGGATATATTTCCATTTAATACTTATAAAATCTTAAAATAATTTATTTCAAAAATGAAACGACGTAAAATATTTTCAGGAAATTTGTAGCGAGAAATTAACAACCAAAATATCAGACTTCAGGTCATGAACATTTTTTAATCCAGTATTGCTAGTAGCCGAATCTTTTACTCTAAAATTACTTTGAGATGCTAATAGACTTGTTAAATTTAAATTAAAAAAATTGAACCTAGAAAATGAGAAAAATAATATTTTAAAGCTGCAAAAGCTATCAATTTCCTGACAAATATGCTTTATTCGAATTGCTTTAGTATGTAATTATATTATTTATCAAAATGCGCTGGAAATGTTTTTCCACTGCAAAAAAAATGCTCGAATTAGTTAGAGTTTAGATCAAAAACTGTAAGAATGGTACTTCCGGTACGGAAATGTGTTCTGTGTCCTTGTCCATCGACTTCTACAATTTGTCCAATAATGCCCAGTGATCGTTGTCCGTGCAATGTACAAATTCATCATCTTTTACCCTGCCCTATCGCTTCAGGTAAACAATTCTTGGCTCTTTTCAAAACTATACACAAATTTCAAAGTATTCAGTCCATATGACTATAAATAATTTTTGAATTTGTTGGATAACAAGGAAAAAAAAATTGCAACATTTTTGTTTTAAACATTTCAAATTTCAGAGATATTTCAAATATTTCAGAGAAATATAATCGCGCCTTTTCATCTCAATTGTTTTGTTAATTTTAAAGATATCTTAGCAATAATATGGTAGAACATTAATCTCTTAGATGGCATTCATTCATTCATTTCGTTTATTTTCAGTTGCGGATGTCTGAAATTCATAATTAAAGATTTAAGCTTAACTGCTTTTAAATATTGTTTTCAGATCCATTTCAGATAAGAAATCGGCGATATAAGAGACAAATGGGTAATAAATTATAACTAAATCACATTTCATTACTTTCAGCATCAGAACTGATTTTAAACTTAGAAGCTTTATAAGAAAAGTTCAGAATCAATTTCTGGAAGCCCATTAGTTTCTTGAAAGGTGAACTTAATTCATGAAGAAACTCAGGTCAATGAATTTCTTACCAATATAGATGACAATGTTCAAATAAAAGAACTGAAATGTTATAGAGCAAATGCAGAACCCAAAATGAGAAATTTTCAGCGGAAGTAATAGTACCTTTGGATGATAAGACAGCAATTGAATATCTTCAGAAACTTGGGTATGTGGAAGAATCCAGTTTATCGCCTGCAAACATCTGTCATCCAGCAAACTTACCATCAGCCAGTATCTTATCACCAGATGATATTGTAATTCTTCATCTACTCAAGTCACTTTGCTCGGGCATATAATTTTTAAAACTTATTCTTTTCAAAATCTTAAAATTTTAACAAGTTCATTTTTTATAACTTTACTAATGATTTGGTAAAAAGTCGATGATTCCCTGCACAACTTTCAAAATCTCTTCTTTCCTCTCATTTCAAATATTTAATTTAGAAAGCAGCAGCAATACCGATTGAATCATTTCCGGGTGCACTTCCCGCTCACCAGCAAATATCCATTCCGTTTTTATCAAATGTGAGCCATTTATAATTTCTCTAATATCTGTAGTTTTCCATGTTTCTTTTAATGACAGTCTTCATAGTATATACCTCAACAATCTGTCATTGGTGGAATAAGTGGTATGCAACCAATGAATTTTGTGGTTATGCCTCAGCAACAGGAAAAACAACAGCGAGTGCTACTTCCCGGATCAGCTGATCAATCTGTGGCATTTCCATCTGACACTCAGTTCAAAATGAATCAAGTATGCTTGCATTTATTGCTATAGTTTTTGTAAAAGATAAAGATGGTCGGATAGTAACTCTGCCACCTTTTCCAGAGGCTAATCTACTCTATTTAATTCATAATTCAGCCAGTTTTTCCAGTAAAACTCATAAATTATCGGATATTTGTTTCAAGTAGAGAAGAAATAGATTATCGTCCCCCAAAAAAGTTATTCTAGAATTATTAAAATTCAAAAATTTTTTTTACTACAATTTTGAGAAATAATTTTTCACTTTTCTGCGGTTTGAAAAACTGGAAAGAGTATTCAAAGCCGAAGAGTTTTTTTCCAATACAACAATTTCGCGAAGCAGTTATTAATTCATGAATGAATCATGAATTGTGCAGTCAAATTGAAAATCTTATTTTAGGACTGTCAGCCTCCAAGAGGAACAAAATCAGCAGCAAATCAGCAGCAAAGAAGCAAAATTATGCTAATTATATTAGCAGTTATTGTTTGGATGAATTCATTAGAGGAGTGCAAGATATAGTTTCTTCTGTACCTAATTTTATATCAAAAAGTTTTTGTTCGTGATGACTTACGCTCAGTTAATCATTATTGATGATTAAAACAGAAATATAGCAGATTTTATTGAGCTCAAATTATATTATGATTAAAGTAATTTTCTGAAAAGGATAATTGAAATGTTGAATATTTTCAAAATTTAATAATGCATATAGTTTAAAAAGTTTCGTTTCACCTTAAATCTGAACATCAAATTTCAAATTGGACTTCATAATGCTGTCAGCCATGCATTTATATTGAAAAACAAAAATCTTTTTTGCTATATTCTTTGCAAATTAAATAATATTGAAAGTAATCAGAATAATATCATTCGATCTTGCAAATTAAGTAACTTCACTATCCTAACGGACCTCACTCGCTGTTAAATAAAAATAAATTCAAAAAGTGATCGTAATGTTTAGCATAAGATAGTCTTAGGTAAAATACAATTTTATGCGATCATTATGAAACATTTAGTAAATAGTGATAATATCAAGTGGGATTATTATAAAAAAAAAGAGTCTAAAATTTAAATCGTTTAAGATAAAAAGATGCTTGAAGATCCAAATAATGCAATAAAACAGAGATTGCTCTACTAAAAATGTTTTAGTGTTAAAAATGTTAAAAATGTTTCAGAGTTCAAAGAATACCATTAAGCAATTTATATATTCGAACAATATTGAGATTACTGCCATAACTGATCATATATTACTTGGAAGCATCATAACATGAACATACCATAAGCAATAAACTACTATTGTCACTTGTCCTAAAATTTCTTGCATCCCTTCCAATTGAATATGTGTTATGCAAATTTATCAAAGCTTGAAAACATTTAAAAAAGTCCTATTAAAGTCATTTCTAATTTTCCGTAATTTGTGTTCGCTTGTTGCTTCATCTAAGATATATATGGCAGAAAGAAAATGCCGCCGAAAATGGTTCGTTGTTAGATGAAAAATGTGAAATGGAAGGATTACTTTTGGGATAATTAATCTGATAAGAAATGATAGAAGATGAAAAAAGATTGGACGGAAATATGAACAAAATGAATTGAAATGTGTTTTTAGCGTCCGACGTCAACAAAAGGGAGAATGGTTTGTTCTGTGGATGATAGGAGACAATCGAAAGGTCTTCCTCGTCGTCGTGTAATTCAAGGCGATTATCGGGCTCCAATTGGAAAAAAATTTGTTCACAAAACAATAGTAAGCTGTAGTAATGATTTTTCCTTAGCAAGATCTGCATTGATCAGTAAAGTACGATATAGATTTAATTTAGTACTCTATTGTGTTTCGTTTCGTGAAAATATTCCAATTTCCTCTATCTGAATCATCAAGTCAACAAGTGGCAACTTTTATTTTAGGTCAGCGCAATTTTTTTGTATCAAAAAAATTATGCGATTAAGCGATCATCAAAAAGTGATAGCTTCATATGTTGTTTACTGGCTAATATTAAACTTACTATTATTCTACTGATCATTTCCTACTGAATGCTATATTAATAAGTGTTTACATTTTTAAAGTTTAATAAAGCAAAGTTTAAAATTTTATTCCTGATGCAATTAATTTAGGAAAAATCAAGTAAGGGGATTGTGAAATATTCCGAACCACGTAGGAAAACGCCATATGAACTATGGGCTGACCAGATCATTGATATGGGCATTCGGAATATAAGGAGAGAATTCGTTACTGTCGTAAGAATGTATAACCCATCCGGTAGAACGGACGCATGGGAAGCTGACAAAAATTACGACAAAAATCGGTGAATCTCATTTCAAGAATTTCAAAAGGAATCAAATTTTCCTTCAAAATTGGATTGCATAGAAAGGAAAGAAAAATCATAAGTTCAAAAAATTTAAGGTACGAAGATATAAAACTACTGGACAAAACAAGAGTAGTCCTTAGAGATACACCTAATGGTAAGAGGTCATTTCATTTTTCTTTTTTAACAAAAATCATATCACGTGGAGCACTTAGGAAATAAATAATTGGAATTAATTCAAATTCAACCGAATCAAAGTTGAAAAAACAATACAACAAATAATGCCAGATGATGATTACTATCATGCTTCATATGTACAAATTGGCGAAAATATTAAATTCATTTGCGCACAAGGACCGCTGCCAAATACTGTTGAGGATTTCTGGTGTATGGTAATACAGGAAGATTCAAAGGTCAGCAAAAGAGTGAGAGGAAGTGAACTTCTGCAAATTGTTTACGAGCTGTAACAGGAAAGAACTGTTGTTCTGCTAAAATTTAAAGTTTAAGGTTTTTCTGGAATTCTTTCACTAAACCTCCATCCCAATTTTCTTGATTGATTTTTTTATTCCTCTAAATCTTTTTAACATAAACTTTTTCAGTAAGATTGAAATTGCTAATTACAGGTAATAATACAATTATGTCAATGGACTGAGGAAGGTAAAACTCAATGTACCGAATATTTCCCGAGCAATGATTGCGAATCAAAAGATTACGGAGCTATTCATGTCAAAATTGTCGAAAAAACTACATCTGTGGCACAACTTCGGAAAGTTTACCAAACAAAAATACAAGTTGTTTATAAGGATAAGAAACACGAGGTTTATACACAATCTAACCTGAGATAGTTAATAATTATTAAAGTTAGCATTAATTCCAAACTTATAAAAAACCAAACTGAAACTTTAAACCGTATTTCTAGCAAATTCTTTTTCACCTTTGCTATTTTTGACTATTCCATCTAAGAAAAAGCCACCGAAGGTACTGTTTTTGATTCACTCTTTCGATATACAGAGTTTTCAGATTTCAAATAGAAAGTATTTCCAAATTCAGTTAATATAACATAACCCAATTTCGTTAATAAGCTTGTGATATGACCTTATGAGCTTATGATAAGTTTCATGAATATATGTACTAAAAATTTTCTTAAATATTGCAAATGATTTCAATGAGCATTATAGAGACGTCCAAATTCACACTGGTTGATGAGTGAGTGATTTATTTGAGTGAACCACTTTAAGTTGTACTCCCAAATCGTATTATTCATTTTGAAGGTGTTACATTTTCTGTATGGTGGTTGGCCCGACCACTTTGTACCGGACTCCATTCCGGTGTGTCGTGAAGTACGAACACTTGCTCTGAAATTTTCCGAAAAAAAACCCATAACCGTGCACTGCAGCGCCGGGATTGGAAGGTAGTCAATTCTGAAATGAATTATAAGAAATAAGAAGGAATATAACTGATATTCGAGATTGAAAATTGAAAAATTAAAGATGATAAGATGTTAGTTGGATTTTTTGATTAATTCAGTGAAAATTAATATTATCTTGAAAGTCTTTTTATTGTTGATTGACGCAAGCGAATATTTTGCGGTAAGAGTTTATTGACTTCTTGTGCATTAAACGAAAACTATCACGGATTAGTTGATAATATTTCTGGTAGTAATGCTGATAAATATCAGTACCACTACTATTTTTAATACAATTTGCTAAAGTATCGATACGGAGAAAATTTATTTCCAATTAATTACAATCAGTAACTTCTTCAAAAACTTCCCAAAAAAAGACAGAAAACTTTCGCGACTTAAATAATATCACGATTTCCTGCAATACATCCATACCTTAAGCTTCTTGAAATTAGATCTAGATTTTTATTCGTTATGTGCAAATTGGTTGAAAGCTTTAGAAAGGCTAGGTTGGAAAATCATACGATTTGATGTTTTGAATTAATTTCGAAATTTCGCAAACTTTCCACAATTTTAAGATTTTGAAAATCTAAACAATCCAAAATCATTAAAATATGGTTTTGATAGCACTGAGATTGGTTTCACTGAGAGAAGCACATTTTTGCAAAAATGTGCAGTCGACGGGACTCGACGAGATTATATTTCAAATTGTAACTGTTTTCGATCTTACTTAAGTTAACACTCCATTTTTAAAATATTTTCTTTTAATATTTAGTAAATGGAGTTATTTTCTCAATGCTGCTTTTACTCATAAATTTTTTCTCAGAATGGATTATGAGTGAAAATAGCATTGAGGTTCTCCTTTATACCATTTATTAAATGGTATAAAGGAGTAATAATTAGTAAGACTAGATCAAGTAAAGAATAGATTCAGTTACAATTTCAATGCAAATGAAAAATTCTAAATTGAAAAATTGATCAATTTTGCAGGACAGGCACATTTGCAGCCATATTTATGGCAATTGATCGGCTTAAACGTTCTGAAAATCTTTCAATTCCTGATGTTGTTAAAGAATTGCGTGATCAGCGAATGCATGCGGTGCAAAATGATCAGGTATCATTACTGCAATCAACTAAGCAAGAATATCTTATCACTTATTTCAATAGTGGATTATTCATCCTTTTTTGTTAAACAGTGATAATAGCATATCGTCGGGAAATGTACGGAATACAGAACGATGGCAATGTTGTTCAGGATATTGAATAGAAACATCGAATGGATTTTAAATTTTCTTTAAAATATAGTTTGCAATTATTTGTCGTTACTTGTAATTTAAAGAATTGTCGTTAATTTTTATTAGCAATAAATAAGCGGACAGGAAGGAATAAACTAAAAGATTTCTTTGAAATATAATGAATGGTTGGAGTCAAAAGATTAAGAAGTGTTGATAAATGGTTATAGAAATCTAAAAATAACAATGGTATATAGACATGCGATAACTTTCTTCTGTAAAGAAAATTTTAGCAGTATTTATTTATCTATCGAATGGTTATCGAGATTCTGCTAGCAGAGGATTTATTGATCAAAACTCCAGATATAATATCACTAATCAAGGAATATGATGATCTTATTGTACGGAAACGTCAAGAAAGAAATCAAAAGAGAAAATGAGTGATTAATTCAAACTGCTGATCACACATTATAAAATTGCACCTGTTCTTTGTTTTTCAAGTTATACTTCATGTTTGCTAGCATAAAATTTCAATGCTAGCATAGCACTGAAGAATATACGACATTTGCGCATTAGAAATGTCACAGTATGCAGTCTGATTGATTTCCTCATAAATATTCAGGAAACCACAGCTTTGTAATTATTTTTTATGCGTTTTAACTATTTTGTATGATATTGCTTAAAGTTCTCGAATAAGTTTTTTTCAAAAAGTGATGATTGTTTGAGACGGTTGAAGCATTTTTCATACTAAAATATGACAGGAAGTAAATCAAATCAGCTTTGGTCGCAAAAGATTTTATAAAACGAACATTGCTATGTCAATGTGCAACGCAATGAGAAGCAAATCTGAGAAGAAAAAAACTACGGGCTTCCGTAAATTTTACTTGTCTTATAAAACAATGAAAAAATACTCATCTATTAAACAATTGATGGCAGCATTCTTTTTTCTCTTAATGAGGAATTGAAGGAATAGCCTTTCTTAAGAATTGAATAAAAGCACATTCATTTTAGTTAAAATAAAACTCAAATATATCCGTTGTACCACCTTTCTAGGAAGTAGATTCTATTCTTGAATACCTATTTGCTTTTGTAGTTTCGATGGATAACGACAGTTGCTTTACGTTTAATTTGATCCTCCGTTTTGCATTTCATCAGTCATTAATTGAAAAAGTTTTTTCTTTGCATTGAAATTAGCATAGTTTACTTTCTGCTCTTATAAAATTTAATTGAAAGGAAAAAATTACTAATCCATATTTTTAAACATTGTTCCTCAGTTTCATTAAAATTTTCTACTGCAGGTCTTTTGCTATCTTATTTGTAGTACAAGATCTCAAATTAACGGAGAATTTTTAATTTTTCAGTTTTCAATATGAAACTCATAAATTACTGCTAACATTTTTTATAGTTTTTTAGGATCAAACAATATCGTAAAACGAATCTTCTTTGTTGACAGTTTAAAATCGTTCCCATCGATCTGTTGAAGACGTGCAGTCAATTCGAACTTAATTTGAAACGATCTAAAGAGAAATTTACCACAAAGGTCTTTTATGAATACTATAACTGTGCATTCAACAGTATGGAACATCTATAATTTGAATCTCAATAGTTCTTTTATATATTACTGCTCAATTTTTAACCTTTCATCTTTCATAGATGATCCTCGGATATCATTCCGAATTACTTTAACAAGTAACTATTATGATTACAAGGTTAGTTACTGCGTAATAATATAACAACAGAAAGGGAAATTCATTCATTGTTTGGTGAACTTGCAATCCGAGAGAATGAGAATGAAACAGATAAGCGAACGTAGTTTGTGTAAGAATTTTTTTCCCCGTATTCTAATGGAAGTGATCGGAACACTTTATCTATTCATCCATCATTATAAAAAATGTGTGCAACATATTTCATTGACTGCACGCATTGAGAAATTTTATTTTCAATGTCAAACAAGCAATAATATCTAATTGCTTGAATTCCTATAATTTCAATTTCACATATTTATCCAAAACTAACGTTTTAATCGATATATTGTTTCATTTTTTTACATGGTGGAGTTTTTGCAAAACTGAAATTTTCTCAACTTCATTACTTAGATTCCATCAGAGAATGAAATCAGAAGAAACGGAAAACAAATCTGCTTGCATTTTATCTAAAAGACGAAGTTCGAAGTATTCTTTCATTCGCTTTATTTGATAAAGACAGCAACCTCCAAGATGTAATACTCTCACTCAAATACATTGTGTGACATACGGACTAGGATGTGACTGTTTTCATTGCGTCCTTTCTATCGTAGTTAAGTGGATATTTACCTGCTTATCCTTCATTACAAAAGAGGACTGAAACTATTCTGTAAAGAATGTGTTCTGATGGTTTGTTCGCTTTACGATATTGAAGTCATTGAAGATGGCAGAAATGGTATCGGAAGCAGTAGAGGCGGACACATTCCTTCGAATTTATGAAGCCATTGAGGTGAGAAATTATAAATTTTAGCTAGTCTGCCTTAGTCCGTGAGTTTTCATTACTATTGTTATTATATTTTAGGATTCATCACGCAAAATTCAAGTTCCAGTTCGTCATCTATCCGCTATTCGAAAAGTGGTGTGGTCATCATTTGATTATATGACTGGTCCTGAATTGGGTTTCACTTGGGAAGCAGTTACTACTACAGGCGAGTCTATGTCAAGCGGCAAAAGTTCACTATCAAGTAGTTCACGTGATGATTCGAGTCTTACTTCTTCCGTCACTAAAGGTTGTGGCAGTGGTGCTGATTATGAAGAAATTGATGATATCTACAGGGTAATCTGCTTACTCTTGCCCAACTTGTTATATTCAATACTGAAATAGCGTATTATTTTTCCAGGGATTTTTATTAAAGAAAAAATCGATCACTATGACATTTGCAGTGTATAGCCGTTTCAGAGCAAACTATTGACAGAAGCAATATCAGACATGGAAACATGTACTATGTATACTGATGCCAGTGGAGATCTCGATGGTTATCCTTGCAATGTTAGCTTTCATTAGTTTTTTCATTGCTGATATTTTAGATTTTATCATTTCTAAAGTACATATTCCTCCCAGTCTTTGGTGATTTTTTCTTCCTGTTTTGTTTTCAGCAGGCGCCTGAATTCCCTTATGATGTTTTCAAAATGAATATGATTATGTGCAGTGATGAACAGTTGTATCTGGATGAATTCATGACTGAAAGTCATTCAACTATTGATGGGACCACTACGATAGCTGTTAGTGATAGTGATCATATGAAAAACTTAGTATGTTAATTCTGCAATTTTCTCAGCGTTTTGCTTGTATTCTGAATAAGATCTTCCTTATCTGCGGACGATAGTTAATAAAGTTCTTATTCATAACATTCTAAGCAAAAGAAAAAACACATGAGAATATCGATTATGCACAAGTACTGCTTGAATCTGGTATTATTGAAATGTTTATTTATTTTGATCTGTTATAGGCAAGTTTAGCTTCTACATCAAGACATGACGATCTTGAAAGTTCAACAAACAGTGATAAGGACAGCAGCCTTCATAAGGTATGTTTTGCAGTTTATTTATATTGTATTCCTTACTGTAAAACAAAATATAGTTAATTTATTAGTTTCATTGATGAACATAACTGATTGTATTGGAGGTATTATTAAATTTGATACTGTTTAACGCGAATTTATCATCATTAAGTCAGGCAGAAGAATTTGTTGGGAAGAATTCACCAAACGTAGTTAAGGATTTGCTGGTACTTGACGATGCAAAAAATAGAAAATATTTACAAGGTATTCAGAACTTTCACAAAATTGGTCTATCATAAGTGATATATTTTATATTAATTATATTACTTATTTTATTTATATTACTTATAAAGATGTGTTATAGAATATTATTATTTATAAAAGTATAAAATTATATTCATTTCATTTTACAAACTGTATTAATATACAGGAGGTTATGCAAAATTCAGGAATATTCACTAAGTTTTAGGAATGGTTTCCTCTGGTGTCGATTCGGGTATAGTAGGTACTGTATCGATGTATAGTGGAGTGAGCACGATGGCTTCTTCACATACAAGAAAAATATTGAATGCTAAGCAAAATGAAGAAATCAATACGGAATCATGTATTTTTAATCATGGTCACACTATAACAGATAATAACGTATAATTTTTGCAGTTGTAAGCTGGATCGAAAAGATTATAGAGGAACAGAATACCTTGTAATTTAATAATTTCGGTGTTGTTTTTCCAACATTTTCAATCCAAAAGACTCAAATATTGCCTAGTCCTGCATTTACTCTCGTATTTGATATTAGGATTGTGAATGGAACCATAAATAACGATTTTAAGAAACTGGCATTTACTATTTCTGTAGATGATTACAAATTGTGTTAGAAAAGAGCAAACTGTTCAATACATTGGACACGCTGATTATGAGACGCTTTGTAATTTGGTTGGGGAAAGTAGTACAGTCCAGCTTTCTGATGAGGAATATGTCGCCAAATTTGTTTTTGCTGAACAAATTTGCAGGTCTGATTCGTTATTTGTTTGCTTCATTTCATAATAAATGTGATAAGTCGGAAATTATATCTCGCATTTGAAAATATAAAATTCAAGATTTGCTAGATTGAAAGAGAAAAACTTTAGTAAACCCATATGTCTATTATTGTGGCAGATTTCTTACTTAGAAAAAATTTTTTATATTCTATGTTATAGTTTTCTATAAGTTTATATGAAACGGAATCTTTCAGCACACCAATGCCGTCAAATCCAATAATACATAAGTTAACTTTGTTGCCGAAGCGTCATCTTTTTGTTGGTTCATATTTGTTTCAACTAAATGGCGCTCGTCATGATCGTTCTATGTGTGCAATTTCACTTCTCGGTGATTACTCAAGGTTCCTTTTTTTGTAGTATTTACTTCTGTGTTTTTTATTGCAACAGGAGAGGATCTTGACTTGCAGCGATATACGACTACATAGAGATACAATGCTGGATTCTTTATGGTCACATACCATTTGAGTTTTTTATGTCTCAATAAAGTGAACAAAAATATTCAAATGCAGTTAAAAATTTTGTTACAGATGGGAGTGGTATGCTGAAAGACAAAATATAATTGAGGAAGTATTTATAGATATTATACCACGTTTACGGATCTCCCATTTGACAGTAAGTTTTCATTGTAAGATTATTTCCTCTCACTGTTACTGCTTATTGTATCTGAATTGAGAAAATATTTTTACCAAAAAGCTTGTGACATTCAAAAAATTATCTAGTCCTCAAAATATGACAAACAAATCTGGTTTGTTTGTGAAATTCCGAAAATTACAGGAAAGTATAGAAGATTTCATATGTCGCGCAACCAAGGAAATATCGAAACTAATCTCATTTGTTGGTGTTTGTGAAGCTTATCCGTTATTGTCACAAAATACATATGATTTTCGGGTGCGCATTGTGTTGTACGGCTGAGGAAATCTATCTTATTTTTTATTTTTCTGTCACAAAAATTTTTGTATTTGTCGTTGAGGATGTAGCAAAGTTAAGGAGCATAAGTAATACAAATGAAGAGGGAGAGTGTTTTTTTTTTGGAATCTTGAATTTTTCTGTTCAGCTAATTAGTGTGTTCAATACCACTGTTTTAATAGTAATGCTTATTTTGACTGCAGTACAACTTGTTGTGGGAATGAATTTGTTTCACTTTCTCTTCAGATTATCTGTGAACTCTTAAATATATTACTGTGCTAATTAGAAATTCCTAAATTAATGTTGTTGTATTTCCACTCTTGCATTAGCTCAGCAGTACCAGTTTTGTTTTTCGCAATCAAAGAAATGAAAATCAGAATTTTTCAACATATCTTATTGCTTTGCTTGCAGTTTCGACAAACATATTTTGGCAGTGAAAAACTGCACGATAATTCGTTTTTGGCGAAAGCTATAACAGCGGTACTTTTATCGCAATCACACTGTGTTATTGTTGGTGACAAGAAGGCCGATGTTGTCAAAGTAGGTTTTATTTTTTCAAACATATGTTTTTAGGGGATTATATGAAATATCTTTTTTTTGCTTCTTACCTTTTTGTATTTTTTCTTATAGATGTTATTGACATTGTGCCTATTTGTTGCACCAGAATGGCGATGGTTATGTATTAAGCCTTTTCATCATCCTTATTCTCCTTATCTTCGTCTGCAGGCTGTTCAGCGAGTATTCCACTTTTTATTTATATTATTCGACGAATTTCAATGTCACAAAAGCAGAAACTGATAGAAACTATTAGTAATTTTCAAATGAAATATATGTTTGATAAAAAATGGGGTAAGTATTTCCATTGAATTCAGATTGTATGCAATTTTATTTTGATTCAGATTGAACTAATTACTATAATGTGTGCTGGTGCTGAATCACATTGGCCGTTAACAGTGATTGATCTGGATCGTCGAATTGTATGTACTTCTTCACCACATCCGAAGCATCGTATAGTAAAGCTTCTTAAGCAAAAAAACGATATCACGCAGATACTGAAAGGAACTGGCGTTGATTTCAATGATTCAATGATACCAAAAATGTTGGTATCATTCATAAATTATGCTTTCCATGTCTTGGGTTTTCTCATGATTTAAATGTTTTAAATAATTTTTATGTTGTAATTTCATATGCTCATTATAATTGTTTCCTACGACATTGACCTTTCCAGTGAACTACGAAATTGCCATGCAGATCCTCGCGTTGCTAATTTCCTGATCAGAATGGATTTATTGCCGTTTGAAAGAAGCGCTCGTTTGGGGTTTATAAGGCAGTTCAGATTGATGATCGAAAATTCAGCCAGAGCACTTATTGCATATGTGCAGGACATAAGGTTAATTTCTTATTAAAATTTATAGTATTTATCGTCCAATGATTAATTTCCATTACAGGTAAGCAAATTAAGACAGTCTAGGGAAAAAAAATTAAGACAGTTAGTTATAAAATAGAAAATAGAAAATCGAATGAAAGCTCGGATTATTTTTAAACAATATTTCTTTATTTAGTGAGCCCGATTCTTCGTACAAGCAACATACAACAAGCTCGAGATGGAATCTTTGGTCTGTGCGAAAGTCGCTAGATTTAGTCAACAATGCATCATTTTTAGTAACTCTATCTGAGGCTGATCGAATTTTACCAGATATTGCTGATTTTATATGTGAGTCAAGCAAGCTTTGATAAACTGTGATTTACGATTTGCTGTGATTCATTGTGAAAATCATTAAATCAAGGCTTTGCAGGGAACTGCGAAATGAATATATTTTATTTACACTACTGGAAGCTTAGTTTTAATTAAATATTTTGTGTGTTTCAATATACAGAGAACGTTAAACAACATAAATTATATGATGTAATAGGTCCTATGCACTGCTATTTCATGCCAGATCTCACCTTTGTTTGTTAGCAGTGTAATTTACGTGAGTGCCTTATCTAATATCACTTGTGAGTTCTTCCATACAATGACAAATATCTTCATCTTGTTTTAATAATTCCTTTTATAATATTCGCGAAATTTATAGTTAGGAGGAACTCTATTGACTTATTGCCACTATTGTATTCCTTTATTTTAATTTCCAAAGAAAAAAAATACCATTTTTATAACATATCTAAATCTTCAAGCTATATCATTTTTTAAATATAAAATCGGGACATTGCATGCATAATTTTATTATTTATTCATTATGAAAATCTTTAGCCGGCGGAATTGCATATTTAAAATATTTTGTGATTGTTTTTTGACTTTTCGGGTATTATGATCATGTGTTATATAAAATATTCGTTAGTTACTAACATATGACTAGCTTTTTGAGAGGTTAGAAACAAAATATCATCGCTGGGTTTTGCGTAGTGTGTATGAAAGAATTATTGGTAAAGTTTGAAATATTCATCTGGGAATTCCAAATCATGTAAAATTGTGCAAAAAATTTGCATTTTTGAATTGTTTTGATTCTAACACTATTACATTAAGTAGGCTGACTTCCGTTTTTTATAGTTTTATGAAGTTATTTTTTAATAGTTTATTTCCTCTTTAAATAAATTGTTTTTTAAGATTGGATAATGTGTAAATGTTTGTGACATAATTCTAATAAGAAAAAATTCTAAGTGACCGGAGGGCAGTAAATCCGGAGAGTTCCTTATCCATTGGGTTTGGTTACGAAAGCTCTGCAACTTTTGGGAGAGGAAACAAAGAGGGTTGAGGAAATCGGAAGAGTTTTCATTATTTAAATCGCAGAATAACTGCGAATAATGAATTTATTTTTTCTAGAATTTAAATCGCGAAACCCTAAAATCCGCGAGATCAATTCTTTAGGGGAAGATTTCTCAGCGTGACGTTTTTTTTTTGTTTCTGATACCGGAGGCCGATGAAGTGTTACTGTGATGCTATGATCTCTTTCCCTCTGAGCTTCTAATCGCAATTTTCTATTATTGCTTGGTATATATATGAAAATATTATATGCTGAAGAAGGTTTACCAATTCCAAGATTTTAGGTAATTATTTAAAATCAAGTAATATTGTCCGGCTGAACGGCACTGGGGGGTTAATATTATATTGTTTACAATACTAATGTAAAAATAGTTGGGATTTTTGACTTTAAATGAATTTAGTCTTTATTCATCATAATTTTAGATAGAATGAGTTTGGAAGAATGATTTTCAATATCTGGGCACATTTTTTAAATTAAAAATTTCTAAAATCATACAGAATAAATTAGGAAATTTAATAGATTAATTGATATTCTTTCTTATTGTTTGTTAAGAAGCTTGTATTTACGTCTATTTTTCATGAAGCTTGAAAATTCCAACAAACTTACTTTTTTTGCAGTATCGATAGTAAAGCATCGTAAAAACGATTAGAATGATGGCGAATATGCCCAGCGCGTATGTGATTATTTCACCCGTTTGCATATTTCTGGAATTGGTTTTTTTTTTGTGTCTGTACAATTATGTATGGATTTAATTAGCGAGTGGCTATTTGCTTGTTTAAATGGACACAGTATTTAATCCCTATTAAAAGAATGATTGGAAACTAAATTAAAATAAAAATGATAAAGAGGTTTTTCGCCCATAAAAAAATCTAGAGGTTTATAATTTCTGAGCTGGTTTGTAATAATTTCCAAACCTTTCATTTTTTCATATGTTTTTTTATCAGAAAAAAATATCAAGTATAGATCGCATTTACTTGCACTAACAAAAATCACCTAAATTACTTAAATTACTTGAATTACTTAAATTAATAAGCGAAATAACCTTTGATCAGTGGGAAGTCAGATTCTAGTTGATATAGGTTTAGTTAGCATAAAAAATTCCAGTCAAAGTAATAGCATGGTAACAAATCCAAATAAAAATTATGAGCAACTTCCAAGAAGTTTGATTTTAGGAATATATTAAACTTTTGTTTTGCAAACTATAGAGAGTACTTCATAGAAAAATAAAATTTGATTGAGTCACTGAGGAGTGTTTCAATGCTTAAAATGAAAGACAGTTGCATTCAAGAATTCTTTGTATTGAGACGAGAGCGTAGAAATATTTCGGTTAGATCGATTCAGAATAACACGATGCTTTAGATTGAAATCTTAAATAAATCAGTCTCACTGTTTTTGAGCGAGGGAAATTTCCATACAATAAATTTGAAGAATTAAAAAGTTTTCTAGAAATATTGGAAGTTTAACTGCAATACTTACGTATTGACATTTGTGTTTCGTGGACATCCGATTTCATCCATTTCCACTTCCATTTTTCATCCACTTCCTTAATGTTTCTTGCTTTAATATTTGTATCGTTCACACTGCATGTTGTGCTTTGCTGTTCTTTAATTACTGAAATGATTCTAAGACATGAAAAATTTGAAATGTATGTCTGAAATTTGTAAAAAATATTTACTTTTGAGAGTGTTTTGCTGTTCCTTTTCCTTTTATTCTTGTCTCATTCAAAATTGTTTTAATTTTTTTTCATTTATTTGAAAGAAATCTCATTACTTAGCAAATCACATAGATACTTTGAAAATAATCAGATTAGAGAGGAGAATGTTAAACTCAAAATGCAATACTCAATACTTTCCGATTTCACATTTGAATTTATTTTTTCTTTTCATGAGATTAATTTCAGGAATAGATTTTTTGCATGGGATTAAATCAAAGAGAGAATGGTCTAGAAAGTGATATGTTAAGAGTTTTTCTGTGCAAACATAAGTAATAAGTGGAAAATATTTAAAATTTTGAGACGAAGTTATCTGAAGAAATCTAGAAAATAATAAATTCGAGAGTTAAAGCTATTGAAACAATTTTGTTGAGATCTCTTTAGTGAGAAATTTTGTGATATTCATTTGCAGGATTATCTTACTGTCCAATAAATATCTTTTTAAATACAATGAGTAAGACGATATTCTTCCAAATACAATGACAATGGCGGCATTGCTTCTTTTGCTGGATGAGCAAAATTGGATTCGAAACATTTAAACCTTATATATTTCTAAAAAAACTCTACAATTTCTGGAAGTATTTCTTTATCATAAATATACTGAATTATAAAACAGAACTTCGAGAGGAACAAATTATTAACAGCAAAGCTATCAGCTCACCACTTATGCTGCTACTATTGCAATATAGTTGGAAGCATAGAGAGTTCCAGTTGAGCAGCACTACTATCAATGTGTTGAAAATTGAACTTGTCGGCAGATCTGTGAAATATATAAAAAATGAATAGCTATGAATAGCTTTGATTTGCGTCATCGAAAGCAACTACTTCAGCTTCCAGAGTACACGTTTCTTTTCAAAATATGTCTTAAATTAGTTGATTTTAAGCTCCATTCTACTCAGGTTATTGCATAATTGTGTGATATAAGTCTTCTATCTTATTGCTTGATAAAATGATTAACAGCCCGCCTTTATAAGGATCTTATTGAGATCTTTTAGACTAGATTTGCTTCGAATTGGATAGGACGGGTTTCCGTTAAATATGAAATAATTACACCAATGCGAAATGCATATTATAGCATCTGACAAATTTCAGTATTTATCCAACTTTACCAAACTGAGGTCACTCATATACCTTGCTTTACATAAGGAAATAAAAATCGAAAAAGCTTTAAATTATTGTATTAATAGGAATTAATCCTAAAGTTAGATTCGAAATTTGGTCTATCAATAACTTTCATTTTAACAAATAATTTTGTTCATCCCAGTGAGATTAAATTTCAATTTAAAAGACAAACTGAACGGTTTGACAAACCCGTATGAGTATGAAGAGATACAATAATAAGAATGCTTTTTAGTTACATTAGAAAACCCTTATTTCATTCTAATCTATTCTTCTATCCTTCAGCCCTTTCACCGATGTAATTGGAAGCGAGCATTCAACATTTTCACAAATATAAGCAGTAGGAGTATCTGTCGAGACTGCCAAGAATTTCAAGTGATCGTCTACACTTTGCAGCCATGAATCTATAAATTGGTAATTTTTAAAAATCTTATAATCCAACTTCATAACATCAGTAACGACAGGCAACATTAGTTTTCTAACGAATCCATCACTGAGCGAATACTAAAAGAATTATAATACAATCATAATAATCTTGAAAGCAAGCTCACCTTTTTCGGGATCTAGGGATATCAAAATTTTCGAACAATCAAAGCGCTTTGAGGCAAGTGATAGCATCTGCTTTGTTGTTTCATTGTTTCTTGAACCAACCACAACAATCTGCGATATATTTTCCAGATGGAAAAAATTCTTTTTTTCCACAGGGATTGCAGAAAATATACAAAACAAAATTTATAACCTGAAAATAAAATATGAACTTCTATTGATACCTTCTTGATTTGACGTGCATGCTTTTTGTAAAGCACTGACCATTTTCGTGAGAACAAAAGGATATTTGTCCAAGGTTTGTGCAGCACTTTCAAAAACTTTATGTGCTCGTTCAGTATAGGCTTTTTCATTGGTAAAACCATAAAGCCTAACCTAGATTCATTGATGCAACTGAATTTATTGATGGCTCAGCTCCATCCTGGTCTAAATTTTTCATTTCTGCTTCATTGTTTCCAATATTTTTGACAGTTTAAATAATATTCATTAAATTAAACTTAATTTGAAATCTGCCCAGTTTAGGTCCGTCCTCTTCCAAAAATCTTACTATTCTGTCAATATGCTGTGTTAAATGTACTTAAAATTAAAATTCATTATTATAATAATTTTCTCCATTAATAATGGTGATATATATGGAAAAAAATTACTTATAAACCAACCATTTATGATTCGGATGATAATATGAGGATCTTCAACTGTCTGATGATAGCTACCATTATTTTCCGCATCCCAGAAGCGGTAATCCATTTCTTTTTGTAAATCAGAAGTCAATTTAATTAACTGTTCATTGAAACATGCTTCGTATAAATCCAGTAACCCTTGTATCAAAAATGCATAATCATCCTCATATGCTTCATTGATCACATTTCGTAGCCTATCGGTACTAAGTCCATATTTTTTTCAGCAAACACTATGAGGATCTTTCCTCACTAATACATTTTGTAATTTCAGTTCATCGTATGGATCCTGCAACTGAGAACATTAATCAGAGAAATGCTTACAAGGTTAAAACGTTGTCAGAATTACAACCTTATTGTCTGTCTACTTTTAAATTATTCATTTACAGATACGTCAATAATTACTATTTTAAAATGAGATGAAGTCATTTTTACTAAATACATAACTGTCATGCTCAAAATAAATATAATGAAACCAAATGCCCAGAAAAAAAAAGAATTGAAAACTCACTTCATATGGTGGAACGTTTCCACTAGATTTAATATTATAATATGTTTTAAACACTTCAGTACAAGTCGGTCCTCCATTACCATTAATTGGCTTATCCCCAAATGTTTCATGGATTTCTTTTCCCGTCCAGACATAATAAATATGCTCCTTCGTATTTTTTCAATGAACTAAAATTAGGCAACGAATCCGCATCTTCAGCACTGTAGAAACCATCGCACTGAAACCCCTTCATTTCGACATTCTTTAAGCACACATTTATTGTTTCATCCTTTAGCAAAAAATCTATTTAGATTTTTTCAAGGCCATTTGTTATAAAAATAAATACTTTATGTGTAAGATTACTGTCAACATTACGTCAACATAGCTCACAATATCCTCAATAACATCGAATTCACCAGTGATCGTATGATAATCACCATATACTGCTAACAGTTGAGCTTGATCATAGAGCATCTTTTCGAAATGAGGTACCGAGTAGCGATGGAAACCCTACAATTTCAATAACAGTAAATGGGGAAGAATAAAACGATGCATATTTTGTTAGAGGGAATAAAGACATTTCGCTTAAATCAATAGCTCCGATTTTCTTTTCTCGTTTTTTCTACATCAGGATTTTTTCCGTTTTTCCCGCATCCACAATACTTTAAATTTATCTTATAACATCGAAAGAGAAAAACAAACACCTCGCGGATATGATCATGGATTCCTCCTCGATCGATTGCTATGAGTGTTTCACCAACCATTTGCAATGCATTTTTTCCAACTTTGTTATTTGCATGAGCACAGTAGAAATACAGCAGAAATTCAAGATACACTGCAACATGCACGCATTCAAGGTAAGCAAATCATTTGTGAAATAATTTACATCATATATCAGATTTAAAATTACCACATCTTATCCTATTTTTCATTACTGTTAAACAAAAACTGATCATTTCAAGTGGCAAGAATTGAACCACATAGGTTTGGATAAGCAGAAATAAAATACTAACCACAATTGGTAAATTTAGGCGCAGTACCAAATCCTTTTTACATGGCTTTTATACAGGTTCATTTTTGTAATTTTCTAGTGCTGGATTTTATTTTACGGTCTACTTTTATGCTCACAAAATTTTCGTTCAAAATTCTAGCAACTTCATTTCCAAAGGACTCATGATTCATTATATGACACCAGTGACACGTTGAATAGCCAACTGTAATACAATCAATATAGGAAAAGAAATTTAAGTTTGTGAAAGTTCGTATTCTATATTAAAAGATTTCGATGAAGTTCCACTTTAGATATTTCTTAATAAAAAAATTATTTCTGAAAAAAGTTCATCTCACTTGACAGAAATATTAAGCGGTTTGTCGTTTTTGCCTTATCGAAAGCCTCTCTACCTCAAGGATACCTACAAAAAAACATAATTTTGGAGCTTAAAACATTTTCTGACAACTTGAAAAAGGAGTTTTTAAATGAAGAACTAAGAAATTGCTGACCAGTAAACGAGATTATTGGCATGCTGAAGTAGATAAGATGATTTTTCATTGGCGAGATGATTTCTGCCCATAAGCAAGGATGACATCGATCTAAAACAATTTCCAAATGTTCGAAATTGTAAAGAATTACAAATACAATTTGCATTGATAATATGACAACATATGAATTTGAAATATGAATAATCTACTTTCTTGAGAAAAAAGAAGTGAAAAATGTTGAAATAACTAAGCAAGAAGTTATCACTACAATAACGACGAATAATGACGTACACAGTTCGTCTCAAAAATGATCCAACAATAGCTTTTTCCTGAACTGAAACATCGATAACAGCAATAGCACGCAGTATACTTTGTAACATTTAAAGTTTCAAAAATTAATAGAGAAAGTCAATTGCTGCAAACGATGAAAGATTTGGAAACAAATATAACAAGTATAATTAATGAAAAGAATGGGTAACAATGTATATTGGAACAAATGAATGCAAACAGATCGGATATGCCTGACTATAATATTGCTTAATTATTTCTCTCATTCAACTTCACATCTGCATGAGATCAGCAAGAAATTTGGTAAAGCAAGTATCTTTAATGAAATCATTGCTTATTGATAAGTTCGCTAAAGCTGACCTTTTCTAAAACATTCATGTCCGTATCTTAGTTCAAGCTTTTTTCTCATAATTCAATTTTGACTTCACACTTTCTCTTTTGCCCTCTGCGTCGCTTTCATCCTCTATGCATACTTCTCATTGGAAATTTTGCTTTTCTTTTTATCTCCCAGCTCTTTCCAACATTCCAACATCTTTGCAACCAAAAAACAGTATTTTATCGATTGTCACGGCTTTTACTATTCCCAGAACTTTATTCCTGTTTGTTTGCTCATGATCTATATTTATGTTAATGGACTCAAACTCTGGAATCATGACCAACTAATTCTTTCATTAGAAATTATGTTACTACCACTTATTCTTAAGATTTATTTCACTTTGAAAAGATGCGGAACATCTGATCTTCCAAATTTCGATCTCATCGACCTCAAAAGTCTTTTTGTGAGAAATTCCGGAAATTCCATAGCTTACACATCACAGAAGTATCTGAAGAAATTATCATTTACATGGCGGCAATGGAAACCTCAGCTTTTCTTTCTCTTTCCCTCTCTCTGTTTTACATTATAATTGAAGTGGTCGTTGATTGAAACATTAGATAACGTAGTTAGAGAAGGAACTATCAGTTGCCCAGAGTTTTTCGAATTCACACGATGATTTCGTTCGTTCCCTTGCTCCTAATAGTCAGTGTTCTGTTCAGTTCATGATTTTACATAATTTCACTTGTTTATACATACTGATTAATTTGCAATTGCATATTAAATGATAACTATAATTTAATAACTACAAAAATTCATTTAACTTATTCATATAGGAATTATTAAATGAATCAATTTTTATTTAAAGATCGAATGAATCAGTGATTATAAGACCAAGTTCCGATATGGAGTATTTCGTATGCAGGTTATGGTATGCAAGCAAAACGTCCTCCGATTTGTTCAAGGCGATAATTGGCACAACAGGTTCTCTTGCCAAATGGACATGGATGTTGGTTGCAATTCTGATGATTGAATTCTATTATCGTTTCCCTAAAATTTTCTAGTGAAATATTGAACCGAAACTTTAGAAAAACTTCGGGCAGTTGTTGATGTTGCATAGCTTTTTCTTATTAAACTTTGACTTACATGCAAGCAAGGCGAGTCGATAAGCACATTCTCGTTCTACGTTCAATCCCACAACCACCACAACTTTCAGTGCATGACCAAGCAGTCCAATCGGAATAAAGTGATCGGCTGGTAGAGATACCAGTTGTTCCTCTTGTTAGCGGTTGTGGCGTTCTAGATATTCTTGTAGGCGATGTTATTATGGTTAACATTGTAGTGGGTGTCACTACTGTTGATGCTGGAAAACGCTGTTTTTCATTAAGTTATTTATAACAAAAAAAAAAATTAAGTTATTTATAACAAAAACTTTGTTAATATTAGGAAATAAGATCTCCCTTGTTTTTCAGTTGGGGTTGGCAGTGCCGCTTTTGACGTAGTGAACTGTTCCGGACAAATATCTGCAAGTAAAATAATTTTTGTAAATTTATCTTTGCCATCGCTTCATTATATATAGCTGATTGTGCATTATAACATCTTTGTTGATAAAATAAGTAAATGAAAGAATAACAAGGCGAAATAAGAGTCCAAGAAAAAAAGTGGTGTTGTAATGTCTCGCAATCTTTTTTAACTGCCACTTTGAAAAGAAAAAGGTAAACTAACATCTGCATGAATATGGAACACAGCACCATTCTTGCATAATTGCCATTTGTGGAATAAACAAAAAAATCGTTATAAGAATCATAACTGAAAATAATTTTCGTAACTTTGGTTTCAATTTGCAGCATACGGCTATGTCGTTCGGGAAATCATGGTGTACTAAATTTACCAAGTCATTAAAATTGAAGTGATCGGTTAGATATTTAAAAGTTGTATTTTTTTTAACGAAATATTGATATTTTTAATAAAGTAATCTGTGTGATGGAGAGGCTGAAGCAAACACAAAAAAAAATGCGAAACTGCCACAATATTTCGAGTAAGTACATTATGATGAGGAGAGATTGTTATGATTTTGATATATACAAAAATTGGTGAGACGTAAATTCTAATTGTGTTTGCGTGACTTTAATCCATTTCCTCTTGAAATCTGCTTGAGGCTTGGAAGGAAAATATTAATGCTTTTTCTCAATTCTTCAAAAATTGTAAAATTTCTAAGAAGTAATACGGCTTAACTAGATGATAGAAAAACTGACGTTTAATCAATGAGAGTGAATAATAATTAATAAATAATTTATACTATTTCATTAAGGTTAAGTTTTGACTTTACAGCTATTATTATTTGCCAAAAGATTATGATTCAGTAAAGGGAATTTAGGGATTTAATATTTCGATGATTAGTTATAGCTTGCAATTAAAAAGAATTTTTGCTTTGGATAATAAAGTGTCTGATATCAAAATACAGGTTTAAGATGATAATCGTATCCTCATATTTACGAAAAAATTGGGAAGGATTGGATGAATAATCTGAATCAATGTATTTATATTCTTTGTATTGAAATATTTCCCAGATTTCGTTTTGATCAGAAAGCCGTCTGGAATTCATTGTGGCCCATTGGCTTTCCATGCCTTAATTTATCATCACCTCGATGTTTCATGATGCTTTTTCAGTTTGATGGAAATAAATTATTTTCTGTTGAGTTCCGAACTATTTAAAAAAAGGCAATTTTATCATCAAAAAGAGATTGAAACATTGCAGTTATTTGCAAATTCTTCTGGAGTAGAATTCGTATTGAATGCTTTTTTCAGCAACATTATTTGCTGTTTTTCTAACATAGCTCAAAGCTGATATCGATTAATAGCTTCAGTACTTGCTTCTTTATGCATTTTTAATACCCGAGACGATATCAACATTTAAGAGATGATCATAATTCTAATAAGACGAATCAATTCAAAGATCATTTTATTACATCATCATATGTCCTAATCACAGGATTTTGATAAATATTTCAACTGATGGAGAATAATTTGTATTTTAATAGCTCCAACAATTAGAAATTGTTACGGAATTGAAATTAAACAAGTGTGTTTTAAAAAAATGTTAAATCAATAACAAGAATACATTACAAAATGGATAGTTCTTTTAGCCTATTTTAATATTTCCAACAAATTACTTTACACCACTTCTAATGAGCTAAAAGAGTCTCAACAACTGATTTGAAAACGTTCCACAGTCGTTTTATCAATTAGCCTGTTGGTCGCTATATGTGATATGACCAGTGTATTCCAGTGGCTATTTTTGCAACTATATCCAGTTCTGTAATGAAATCGTAGTGGGATGAGATACTAAATTATATTTGCACGGGAAATCAATTCTCAGTCAAATATTCTCGAGCATTTGCAATGCCAACAATTATAGTACATGATAAGCTGTCAAGGGTATGCATTAGATGCATTATCGATTGACTACTTGAAATATTCAGTACTCCTTGGTTGTTCAGAGGAGAAAGGCGGTATGTTCGTATGCGTGTTCATATGAATTCAATGTATATTTCTATGCTAGTAATGCAATCAACCTGTTGTCACCACCTTAGTAACTAATAGTGCAGCAATTTGTGCTTTCACCAGCCAATTGAGAAAGGTGTGCAACCTTGCTGGGCGGTTCGATCGAGTGGTTCCATCCTGAGAATTGGGAGTTACGAGCATCGCGATAATTCAGTCGTCGGATTTTTTTCTTGGTTTTAATGGTTCATCTCGGAGATTCTTTCCCGTATTGATCTCTGATGTACAGCATCATTTTTGAATTAGTGTGCTGAAATCGAGGATATTATTGTCATCAGTATATTACATCGATATATTAAAAGAGCGATTTTCTTAATTTGCTGATGACGTTGTGATCTGGAAACACTATACTATTTTGCGATAGCATAATTCGTTTTTGCAGTTGTAGGAATGAAGTTAATATTAAATGACTATAATTATATGAGCAAAGTTGCTTTAAAGAAAAGGGCATACCAAGATTCTTGATCAGAAATTAAGGCATGAAAAGCTCAGAAGCAATAATTATTAATTTATATGGTATCAGTAGTGGAGTAAGTGTACGAATCATATTGCTACGATCATTTTTAGGATGATAACTTTCGTTGGCACACTTTTGGTTCTCTTCCATTCCTAAATGTGAATGAAGCAGCGAATTGATCATGCTGAGCTAATTGTTTTGCACTTGTCGGTTCACGATGTGTACTCTCCCGAAGTTGATAAAATGGAAAAAAACGGGTTATAACGAATAAAGTGTTTCAATTAACTTTGTTAATAACCCAAATTTTCGATTTTCCCCGATATACACGCCATGAGCTGCTTTTATTGGAGCTGCTTCGTTTGTTTATGGCTAACTATGTTATTGTATATTATTGTCTCCTTCATTTTGCTATATATTTCTAAATGATTGCGGTTTGTTTTATTCATTTTTTCTCTCTAATAGTTTATCCAAAAATTATATATAATTGGTATAAGAGACTGTTTCTTTTTCCTCATTATTCGCAAGAGTTTATCCTGTTTTTCCATTGGGTGATATTAATAAGGTGTTTTAAATAAAATAATTTTGAAATATTTTATTTATGGAATGATTCTTAATTTTGTAGGTGATTTTTGACTTTACAGGAGTGGCTTAGTTTTAATCACAACGGAGTCTTGACCAAAACATATAATTGTTAGTTTTTCTACTTAGAATTTTTTTCAAATTGAAGGGAAGTAAAATTCATACGTATTTAGCGAAAGAATTTTAGGAGAGCTTTTTGTGCAGGCTGTTGTGAGAATGATTCAAACACACTTTAATTAGCAGAGTGACAGTCCAAATATAACTTATCTAATAATTGTGAAATGGCCTCCACAATAAAATTTACTAGGTTGGTACCGATTCTGCAGTTTTAATAGTGTTCTTCTTTCTTCCAAATATAAACAGCGTCACTAAAGACATGATAGATGTGCCTTATCCATAATTAAATCATTCTACATTTTGGATAGAATTTATTGAACATCATAATGATGTTTGTAGCAAAGCATTTAACTATGAAATACTTTTTAATGATGCAAGATTTCAGAAGAAGCCTGGAAGTTAGCTCAAAATTAAAAAGGATTTTGATTCTAAAATGTTTTAAAAATTCCTGTTGTTACCGAGTTGATTTTACGGGAAATTTTATTATAATCTCAAAAGGATTTGCTACTTAAAATGCTCATTCTCTTTCCGAACAAATTTATTTCGAATTTGTTTATTTTTTTAATAAAAGGAAGCTAAAGTTTGCGGTAATTTTGTCATATTTTCTCATTTTAAGAGTCACATAATATCAAATATTTCAGATTGCTCGCTTGTTCTGGTGCCGATAAATTGAACCACTTGCAATATTTTTTGATAAATATCTTTTTGTTTGTGATAGCGCTGTCTTTGTAATATTGTATTTTATTTACTACGTGATGATCAATTAAATTTTGTCACGGTAAAAAGAGAGTAATCTAGTGGCTTTTTGCAAGTTGCAATCTGTAACTGCTTATAATGCTAGGTGTTCTTGACTATTTTTATTGTCTGCTTGTATTGTTGCTGAATTTTGTACTAATGTCCAGCATTGTATGGAGTTTTTGTGTCCATAAAGTGGGTTAGCAGTTTCTATTTGCTTCAGATATTATGTTAATTTCCTGGTTTCAATTTCATAATTTTTATAATTTATATGTATTCTATACTTACGAATATTTCTCAAATTTTGAGTGATATTAATCATTATGCCTTGTAAATTACTTATGCTGTAACAGTAGTAATAATATTAAAATAGTAGTAATATTTTTCTAGAATCAGTAGTAAATTTATATAGTTTTCGATGCATTCTATTAACCTCCAGTTGATTCTTACATAAAAATTTTTTGGTATGTAATCCACTGAGTAATAAAACTGATTCAGGGAATTCGCTATTTTGAATAACAGGATTTATCTTGTTGGGAGAACGTATGTATCATATATATATATATATATAGTTATTGAAATTTGGTGAGCTTAGTATTGAATCAATGCTCCAATTATCTGAATTCGAGTAATTACAGTATTACATGGAGTATATACAGAATTTACGGAACTTGCTGTTGCAGGAAGCAGTGTTGTACTGGAATTTAAAAAAAATTCAAGAAAAGCAATGACGAAGGATGATGATTTACTTATGTTGAAGTCGGAGCAGGAGAAATTACTAGACGAAACATGTCATGCCGTGCGATCCTTGTCGTTCGAAATGAAGCGATGTTTGGATAAAGGTGTTTTGATGGATGCATTAAAACATGCATCACAGATGCTTGCGGAGTTGCGAACTGGAACACTTACACCAAAGTACTACTACAGGCTTTGTGAGAGTTTCAGGATTTTAATATATATATACTCGATCAAAATCTTCATTCGAAATCTTCAGCTTTCTTCTCTCTCGAGAATAGAATGTATTTCAGTGAGATAGAGTTAAAATTTCGAACTACTCTTTAGTTATTGAGGGTCAAGATAAGGAATTAAGGCAAGTTTTCGTGCATTACAAAATTTTTTTCAGATGTTGATGTAACTAATGAATTACAACACTTAGAAACACATCTCACTGAAGATTATGAAAAAGGAAGAAAAGTCGCTGATTTATATGAGCTTGTACAGTATGCTGGCAATGTTATCCCTCGTTTGTAGGTTTTCTTTACAAGTGTTTACAACATAATTCTCTTATTTTATCGAACTTATGTGGGATACTGAAATACTGCAGAACGATTCAAGTTTGTGAGTAACTTAGAGCGATGTTTATGTGCACAAGTGCAATAATCTAAACAGCGGATTTCGAAATAGTATTTGACACAAGTTTTTCTATGAACTGAATTATTAATATTTCAGCATTGTGACAATTTTATCAAGTTATTCTGTAGGGTAAAATATTTAGGTATTTATTAGTAACTGTTGGTGTTGTGTACATAAGACTCGGAGAAACGAATGCTCGAGATATATTGAAGGACTTAGTTGAAATGTGTCGTGGTGTGCAACATCCACTTCGCGGTCTTTTTCTGCGTAATTATTTGTTACAGTGCACTAGAAATCTGTTGCCCGATATAGCAGAGACTGAGAAGTATGTTTTTTATTTAATTAAAATTACTCTCTAAATTTCTGAAGTAGCTATGGCCACCATTATTTACTTTTTGTATTTTAGAAAAAATGTAGAAGAATTGGAGACATCCTTCTCGGATTCCAACTTCACTTGAATATCATTTCTCCATTAATTTACTGAAAATTATTTCACAAAATAGTATGAAAATTGACTTAGCAGCGATGATGGTGACGTACGAGATGCAATCGATTTCATTATGGTGAACTTCGCTGAAATGAATAAATTATGGGTACGAATGCAGCATCAAGGGCCGAGTCGAGAGAAAGATAAACGTGAACGTGAACGACGGGAGTTGCGAATTTTAGTAGGAACAAATCTTGTTCGACTTTCGCAGTTGGAAAATCTCAACATTGATACTTATCGCAAGGTTTGTTTCGGGTTCTCACAAATTTAGTCGCATAACACTGAAATGTTTTGAAATGTAATGATTGTTAGCATTCACTATCTCATTTATTTCTCGTATTTTTCTATACTGATTCAAAGTCTGAAAAACTTGAGTGCAACATTTTCAGATTGTATTGCCAGGAATCCTGGAGCAAGCTGTGTCATGCAAAGATGCAATCTCGCAAGAATATCTTATGGAGTGTGTTATTCAAGTTTTTCCAGATGAATATCACTTAGCAACTTTGCATGAATTTCTCCATGCTTGCTCTGAATTGGATGAAGGTGTACAGGTAGATCTTATTTTTTTTAGTTTCATATTCTTAACGAGTTTTTGGTACGCTTTTGTTCTCAGTATCCAAGTGGTTATACCTGTTAACAGTTTAATCAGTTACTTTCACCAAGTTAAGTTACAATGTGATTTATTTGCAGATAAAAAATGTTTTCATAGCTTTAATTGATCGTCTTGCTATTTACGCATCATCCGAAGGTGTTGAAATTCCTAGTGACTTGCCACTGTTTGAGATCTTCTCAAAGCAGATACAGTCAGTGATAATGAATCGAGAGAGAATGCCACCAGAAGATGTCGTTTCATTGCAGGTTTGTTTTTTTTTTTTTGATTTCGCTCAGGCATATATAGAATCTATCTCAATAATTTTTTAATAAAGGAAAACCTTGATCACATTATTTGTTCAATTTGGACATGTGCATATATTTAATTTTTAGATTACCCTCGTTAACTTTGCTTTGAAATGTTACTCAGAAAGAACTGATTATGCAGATATAGTTTTTGCCACCACAGCAAATGTTTTTACCAAATTCAAGATATCAAGGTAAATATTAATATTATGCTTTATTATTTTCAACATCCAGTAAGTAACTGTTTCAAAATATCCACTTTTTTTTGCGCCAATCAGCCGTGATGGTTTTCATAAACTTACGTGTCAGCAAATTCATCATGAAGTTACTTTCCTAAGATGTTTTGAAATTCGTTCATTTTTTATTTTTATCCCTTCTAGAGCTCCATATACTAGCGTTGTTGGCCGTGAGACTATGAAAATTTTGCGAATCCCAGTGGATCAATACAATAACATTGACAAACTTCTACAATTGGAACATTATGGTGACGTCTTAGGATTGATGGATTATCGCGGTAGAACCCAAGCAGCAGCATATGTTTTACAAAGGATGGTAGATAATGTAAGTTCATTTGCTTATTCACAAAAAATGCTTTTATTGGATGAAATGAGATTTTTAAATTCGATTTCAGATCAGAAATTTATGTTTTCGAAAGTTTTTTTAGAGCATGCTTAAGAAGTCCAAAAGCATCTTAGTAATAGGTGTAGTGTAGTATTCTTATAGGATGCAGTTTTAACTACAATGGAAGCAGTGGAGAAGCTACTGAATTTAATCGAGCCATTGCTGGTGGATCAGGAAGACCAACCAGATGATCTGGGAATGAATGAAGATTTTGCTGATGAACAAGCTCTTGTTTCACGATTTGTTAATCTCATCCATGCTCCAACTACAGATCAGCAATTTTTGGTATATTTCGGTAACTTGAGATAGTAAAGCTAGGAAAATGCATCACTTCAATAAACAGGAACCTGGAATAGTGTGCCACAACGTAAATAGGAAATTTGCTTGTAAAATCGCATTTGAACGAGGACTTTGAGCTATCGATTTATTTTCTTTTTTTTCTCATCAATCAACATTCAGTTTTTATTCCATTTACAGGTAATCAGTGCTGTAAGGAAACGTTTTGGTGCTGGTGGGCGTTACCGTATTCAGTATTCGTTACCTACCATTGCTTTTGCCATATATCAGTTAATTCTTCGCTATGCCGCTGAATGCGATGTTTGTTATTTTTAATTAGTTAGATTTCTTGACAGCATAATGGAATTACGATGTTATGCTATTCATTGTTTTCCATAAGAAACTGGAAAACGAGTAGAGCAAAAACAGATGATTATGATACATCTCGATGTTTCTGTTTTACTTTGTTTCATGCCAAATTATTAACTCCTAGTGCTTTCTACTGCTATATTTCTAACTGCAGGAAAAACGTGATGCAAAACTGCAAAAAATGTTCGTTTTTTGTATGCATACAATAGACGCTTTGGTTTCATCAGCAGAACTTTCACAGTTACCAATACGATTGTATCTACAGGTCCTTATTTTTAATCGATTTTCGTTAAGAATTATTTTAGCGCGATATGTGATTTCTTTTATCTATTTGGAGTTATTAAGGAGAGAAATTTTGGAACTCAGTAATCTATGAATAGGAAGTGAGATTTTTGCTTACATAAACTCAGATTTTGCAGGGAGTATTGATCGCTGACCAGATCAAATTTGAAAACAGTGTGACCGTTGCATATGAATTCTTTTCCAAGGTTGTAATTTAAAAAATTTTTTAAACCCCTGTATTATAAGTTGTTTTTGCATGACGAAAATTGCTGTGTTGTTTGTTAAGAATATTTTTGCAGGCTTTTTCCATTTATGAGGAAGAAGTTGCTGATAGTCGATCACAGCTGGCAGCAATATCGTTACTTATAGGTATATTTTGCATATTTTTTCAATTCAAAACTATTGAAATTGAATTTTTCAAATGATCATATATTAGATCTTTAGAGATGCTGATGACTGCAACTCTGAGACTGTTTAAAGCGATAATTTATAATCCTCAATCTTGTTTCATGGTTATATTTAACCGAGAATCAAATTGTAGGTACTCTTGAGCGAGTCAAATGCTTCACAGAAGAAAATCACGAACCACTACGTACTCAGTGTGCCCACGCTTCTGCGAAGCTTTTCAAAAAAGCTGATCAATGTGTAGCAGTTTGCTTAGTAGTAAGTTTACTGAATGATATTTAATAGGATGATAATATCATAAGAAATATTATTAGAAGAATCGGTATTTTTTGATTTAAAAACGAACAGCAAAAGAGTATGATCACGATTTAAGGCATTTCAAAATCAAATTAAAAAAATGTGAAAATAATACATAATAAATGAAAGTTATAATGAAACGGTTGTTCTGTTGAGGCACATTTATTTTGGAACGGCCATTCGGCAGATAAAGATCTTCCAATGAAAGATTCGGTGCAGGTATTTTAATTTGTCCATTTTTTTGTTGCTATGCAAATATAGAAGTGCATAATTGGTTTTCTGCTATTTAATTCGTTCTTTGATTAAGCGCGTCACAAGACTGCATATGAGTATTGTTCAAATAGATTTATGGGAAAATTTTAGGTAAAACCAAATGAATTTCAGCTAATTTTTGAAACTCAACATGCATTATTTTTCCAGGTGATAAACTGCTTAAAAAAGGCTTTACGTGTTGCATCTCAGTGCATGGATCCAGTTGTCCAAGTACAACTTTACATAACTGTGTTTAGTCATTATCTTTATTTCTATGAAGAAGGATGTGATGAGGTTGGTTTCCAAGAACTAATTTCAAGAACTGAAACTGATATTTGTATATGGATAAGGAAATAGAAATTCTAGCTTCTTTAGGAGTGATAAAATTTTAATTGATTGTACATAATATGTTTCATAATAATGATATCCCTTACGTTACTGATTACAGATAACAATCGATATATTGAATCAAGTCATTGGGAAGATTCGTGAATTAATTGTACAGTTGGAACCGTCGAGTGAAGCGGAACAAATTACTACATATTTCAACGTAATACTCTCAATTTTTTGATTCCAGTTACCTTAGTTTGAAAGTTTTCAAATTTTATCTATTTAGAAGTTTTGGTCTAAAAACTTCTAATTTGGTCCGACACCTCATTATTTTGATTACTTTTAATCTTTTTATTTAAATCTACTAATGAAAGGTTCAATTTTCAACTTTCATTATTTATTTGTTTAGTAAAGGTCAGACATTTTTAAGCGGTTGTCAGGACGTCATTGTTATTGTTTTTATTTGAAACACTTCAGTGACAACTCAGATTTCTTGGTTTTTTTAGATATTTAGCTAAATGAGCATATAAAACTGATTGTTAGTTTAATTTGTACAGATCGCATTACTATATGATAGTAAAAAATATATATCGATTGGGGCTTTTTTCTGAATTAATAATTTATTATTTAAAAAATTTAAATTAAAAAAATTACAAGCCGATAACAGTTGCATTTACTGAAAACTTTCTTCGAAACATTTTCATACCGCGGAAAAGTTTAAAAATAGGCAAATATTCAAGCTTATGTTTCGCAATACTTTTTAGTTAACGATAGCGCATATCAGAATTCGTATGGAAACCAATAATAGCAGTGTAAGTTACGATGGCATCGTTATTTAAGATTTCCTTCGAAAACTATTGATATTTATTTCCATCGATGGATTGTTCTCACTATGGTATATACAACGTGCTGTTCAACTTTGCGTATCCAGCAATCTTTTTTTTTGCTCGCTTGAGAGCAAATAAAATAATCTTTCTTCAGTTTATTTTCTTATCCTGACCAAAGTAAGCGTTATGGCTTTTTTAATTGTTTTTGCGGAATTTCGAGAAAAATTGTCTTCTATGAATATTTTAAAAATGTGTTCTCTTTTCTGACGAGTGGAAATTTGCGATTATAAATAGAACATTTAAAAAATATATATGTAAAATTTTTTACTGTTTGTTAAAATCATTCTCGGAATGAGTCCTTTTGATATTTCAATACAAATAAAAATAGTCATATGCTATTGCGTAAGCGATGCATTTGGTTTTGCAAATTTTTTTACTTTCTTTTCCCACAGTATAGGAATCATTAGATTTATCTATGCTTTTTGTATGCATTATTCAATATGAAGTGTCATAATTTCTTGAGTAAATCTTATCCATATATAAAATGTTAACGTTCCAAATAGAGGTAAAAGTGAATATTAAAAATTAGCGATTAAAGTCAAAATATTTAAAATCAGAGATTCTTTAAACCGAAGACAGAGACATATTTTTCAAAGACGAGCTTTCTTATTAAAATATTATGTATTAGCTTTCGCGCTGTATTGTATTGTTAAGTTATTATCGAGACTTTTTTATATTGGGACTTTTTTATATTCAATTGTTCCACGTTTTTAAATCGTTCATTCTTTGACGATATGAAAAAATTGTCTAATTTTATTATACTTTAAACAATGGCAATAAAAAGAAAAGATTTTGGAGGTTGCAATGAAATGGACAATTCACAGAATTATCTCAAAAATGTCAATAGTTTTTTAAGTAATTCCTTTTTCCATTTTTTTATTCTCTTTAATATGTACACATATTTTGGGTCTATCGTTCTAATTTGCTGTTTGAATTTGTAGAAGTTTCGGACAATTTGGAAGTTTTCATAAATTATAAATAAGAATAATGCATTGTTTCCTTTGTAATTGGCACTCATAATTATGCTGTGATTTCCACGGTCCTTTATATTTTGCCATCTCTTGTATTTTAATTTTTACTTTACGGTAGGGAAGGATTGTATCCATTGTTGGTAAGGGAAAATAAAAATTCTACAAATTATATTTCTCAAGAGATTCTTGTCTGCTAATATGGAACAAACAAAGGGGGTGTACACATTGCATTGATACATATTCTTATCTTTCTATTCAAATTTGTATTAATTATATTTTGTTATTTTGCAAAATTATATACTTTTATATGGCAAGAATTGTATTGCATACTTCATATTTTGCATACATGCACTTAAATGCAGATTATTCGATAAAAGATTGTGTTTTCTGAGCTCACCTTAGTTTGCAAAAAATATCAAATATTGTCATTTCTCTGTTATATTTTTCATTCATTTCTTTTTTTCAATCATTCATTTCGAAGATTAAATCAATTGATCATAAATGTGTCAGTTGAGTTTGTATTTATCTTCATGTAGCATTTATTAGTGTGCTCATTTGTATTGACATTTTAATGAAAAAAGCAAAATTACTTTTATTTAAAACAGTTATAGTCACTGGACATTAAGCAAATTCAATTAGCTTTCTGTAAGCGTTATGAAGAAATTACAATTACAAAAAAAGGAGGACAAAAAAGAAGTTAAAGCGAAACTTCACGGTTTGGTTTTATTTCAGATGGCCTCAGATGCAAATCACACTTACATTGGTCGATTTCATCTCGAGTTGTGCTTTTCCAACTGCAATCAGTATTTCCCTGTTCCTTTGTGGCCTGTACATCGTTCATATCATCGCGATATCTTACGCGTATATTTATCTCTCTGATGACCATTTATAATCGGAAATCTCTATAAAAGCGATTATGTTTTTCGCGTTGAAATTCTTTTATAATGTCTTCAAACAAAAAATTTTAATGATTTTATTTTAATAAATATGAGAAATGTTTTGAAAAACAATCCTTTTTGACTGTTACATTTTTAATCCACTGCAGAAAGTATCGTTTGCATCGACCGATAACCATGAGGAGTGATACCGCTGGCGTGTCAATCATCAAGCCACTAGTTGGCACTGACGAAAATTTATTTTTTAATCTCGAAAGTTTTTTTAAACTGAAATATCACTGTGTAAGTTTCTTCTCCAAATGTTTTCAAGCTCATGTTTATCATAAACATTGAATATTTAAATAAAATAATTCAATGTTTTTGTAACCAAAATTTCAAATTTGATTTTATTATTTCATTATCAGTTGCAAATAATTCTCGTATCTTCGCATTTAATTAAATTGTTAGTTATTCTGAAAACTTTTACGAAGAAGCCCTTTCAACCATAAGATATGAATTTTTAAATACTGTATTTTACGTTGCAAGAGAGCAAACAAATATTCATTCAAAATCTCCAAAATCTTTTTTTTCCAGTATGAATTACTGTTCTGTCTACATGATGAAAGTGATCCTTCTCAAAAAGTCGTTGAAGCTCTAATGATGAAGTATCCATATATTGATGCACGTCTTTTTTGTGTTAAGTTTATTTCTTTTTTCTTATTTTAAAATTTCTGTGGTAGTATGTTTCGTTATTTCTGCTAAAAGAAAGTTTTCATTAATAACTTTGTATTTACTCTTCAGTTTGCCTTTTTTAATTATCTTTGTAATGATTTTCGCATTATATATAATTTAAAAACCTTGGATTCTGCTTTTTTTCTTAGGTGGTGCCAATGTTGGATTAAATCCAAAGATTGATAATATGATTCCTGCTTATCGTGCTTCTAAATATCCATTGATCTTGGTCAGCGATAGTGGAATATATAGTAGGATTTTTTGTTAAATTTTTTAGTCACATATCGAAATAAATTATATACTTATGAATTGATAACATTTGAAATTCGGAAATTAATTTGATTTTCTTCTTTCTAGTGCGTGAAGATGCTTTGATGGATATGGTGAACGCTATGACGGATGATGTAGCACTAGTTACACAGATGCCTTTTTGCGCTGATAGACCAGGTTTTGGAGCTAATCTTGAGCAGGTAGCATGTTGAACGAACTTTTATCAATTATTTACCTAAAACTTCCTCAACATTTTTCAAAAGCTATCACGCACTAGATAATTTAATAACTTCTTTTCTCGAGTGTTTCAGATATATTTTGGTACAGGACATGCACGTATCTACTTAGCTGGTAATTGTTTACGTTTTATTTGTTCTACGGGAATGTCGTCACTAATGAGAAAATGTGCTCTGGAGGATGCTGGTGGTATGGAAAATTTCGGTGATTATCTTGCTGAGGATTATTTCTTCGGTGTTGCATTTGCTAAAAGGCATGTATTTTATAGTAGTTTTATTTAGAGGTCGCATCACAATGTCATCGAGTCGATATAGAAATAAATGAGCGGAACTGCTGTATTTATTTGTAAAAAATTTAATTGCTTTCTGACTAAAAAATCAGCCATAGTAATGCACTGTGAAATAGCTTAATGTTTATCAAGTTCATAATTAGAGTGTTAAGAATTCATAATCTTTAAGAGGATGGAAAATTGCCATTTCTGGTCTACCTGCAGTGCAAAACACAGCAAGTCCCGATCCGAACACTTTTCATGAACGTATATGCAGGTTTGTATCGGATTTTTTCCAAGAAATCTTTTCAAATCGTAGAAGTGATTCTAAACTTTATGATATGAATTATAGTCTGTTTTTTGAGTCCTTTACAACTTTAAACTCAAGCCTTGGAATTTCATTAATAATTTTTCAATCTTCGAAGTAGATAGACTGGTTAGTTCTAATTATTTAGGAATGTTTAAATCCATTTTTCATTTGCAGATGGATAAAATTACGTATAGCAATGTTGCCTTATACAATAATATTGGAACCTTTGCAAGATTGTTTTCTGTCGGGTGTACTCGGGTGTTGTGCTGTTTTGATTCTTATCCCTTCCTCACCAACTTACATCTTTTATTACTTTATTTTTCACCTCATTTATTGGATCTCCTGCGACTACACTCTGATCCATCTTATTCAGGTTGTTTTGCTTGCCTCCACTAATAACTGCATTCTTAAGCTTCATTATAAGAAGTCGTAGGTAACCTTTATTTGTTTCACTAAGAAGTTATATTAAAGTGAAATCACTTCTTTCTTGAAGAGGAAAAGAGAGCTTTTAACTACACCTCGCTTCGAGACACTTATTAAAATTTCAACTGACAGAAGTTCGGGCAGATTATGTGTAAATGTCGACATGAATTTATATCTGTCACTGAGATATTTGATGAGAGGATGTTCATTGTCCACTCTGTGCTGAATTGTTCTCATGTTTCAGAACGGACCGCTGCCATTTTCCTTTACACAATTCCTGTTTATTTGGCTGTATCGTGAAATGCTGTCCTTTCCTACTTGGTGCCGTGCGCTGCTGAATCCAAACATCAAATGGCGAAAAGGCAATTTTCGACTTTGCTGGGGTGGACGTATTGCGCCACCAGCACGCTCACCCAAAAAATTGAATAATCGTTGAGTGAAAACTTTATTGTTTGAATTTTGTTGTATTTCTATTCACAGATCAACTGCATTTTAGTCACTATATGAATAATTATTTTTTGCATTCTTCGTGACTTTTGGATTCTTTACTAATCAAGTTATATTTACTGTTCTCATCAACGATCAGTAAGGATTTTTGAAGTACGTACCCATTTCTGCGCTCGAACTAATTGCGTAATATTCTTTCACTATTTATTTCATTTTCCACTCAAGATGTTCTTTAAATTTTACCGTATTTTACCGACATTAAAATTTCTTTCTTTTTCATTTTTTACATAATCTTTGCAATGTGAAGACTTTTCGGTAGATTTTGTCGTCTAATCGTTACAATTTCACCGTGATAGCTTTCAAGCAAAGTATTTCGAAACAGGAAGTAGACAAAAGGTATGCAAATTGTTGGTGCTGGAAAAAGAAATAAAAAGCAAGTGTATCTGATTTAATATTTATTGCTAATCGAAAGAGTGCATGCAGATGAAACAAATGCAGCGAATTTTTGGGAACTTTCGGAATGGAGCAGAAATTCTCGCAACGGAGTCAAATGCCGAAGTTGAGGTTGTCGTCAAATACTCATTCAAAGGAAAACCTGAAATGTCATCCGTCCCTCTAAGTGAACGAAGCAGGTACGGAATAAAACTCGGAAAGAGCAATTAGTAGCATTATCTCGCTACCTGAAAATATGTGAAATAAAGTTCTACAAATCTGACTACATTTGTTTAACAGGCAAACAATGAATAATACAAAACGTTAGCGGAAATAAGGTCCTATGACAAAAAGGATCTAAAATTATCAGACTAAATAGAGAAATGGAAAGATAAAAAAATTTATAACATGTCATTAACAGCAATTTCTATCTTAAAATTTGATCAATATAAAACTGCGTTTGATCACTGGAAAATACAGGCGTAACAATGCAATGCGTGAGGTACCGAGTAAGAACTCACAGAAACGGCATTTCCAAAAACCGTTTGCACAAGTATGAAATCAGTAAAACTTCCATTTTTTAAGGGTCTCAACTTCCAATTGCACAAAACTCGAAAAAATTTCAAAGCACATGAAATCTTTTTAGCTATTATTGAAATGGGTGCAAACAACTCTAAAAATCTTTGGAGATCTATTTGCAGACACAGCATATTCGTTAAATTTTAAAATATAATCAATCTCTGTAGACTATAAACTAACTTCAGATAGTTCGTAGCGAAATTCCTTCTATCTAGTCCAAGTCTTTTTAGTCCAGTCTTAAATTTCCAGTCATCGACAACTTATGCACAAATCCGAAACTCAGGAAGCCGGTTGCCACCGCTTAGCACGAAAACTACGAGAAATATTCGAGTACCAAAAAGCCAAAGAAGTACTGAGCAACCTTTTTTAAGCCGAAATCTACCTGTACGTATAAGCAGGAAGTCATCTACCGCAATGAACTGAAACTTATTTTAAAAGACAGTGAATTCGATTTTAATTCATTGAACATAAGTTTGCTGCTATTATTAGAAAGTGTTACTGTCCCAATATTCGACAATGTAACCTAAGGACATTCAATATTGTCACACTATTTTCTTCTGTAGCAGATTAAAATTTATTTCTTGTACATTATAAATGTTCAGATGAAAACGATCTCACCCATAAGTGGTCACTTCGATCACAATAATTTCGTCGGATCATCGAAAAGTGAATCAGATGTGAGAAATTTTTATTTACACAAATATCGTCAATAAGAAAACAATGAACTGTATTGAAGCTTCACTTCAGTTTTTATCTGATGATTTTCAGGCAAGCAGCAGACGAGCAAAGAGAAGTGTATGCACTTTCGGAATAAATAAAAGAATAGGATATAACATCATGCAATACGTCTATTGCGAATACCACTTGTTTTTAAGATTATTTTTCACTAAATCAACAATTTCATTTGAGTTTCAACTAAAAATATTTGAGGAGATAAAAAACCTTTTATAGCAATCGACAGTATCGTGTGTGATAGGGAGATTTGTGGACGGAAAATTTAAATCAACGGGAATGAAAACGAGTTCAGTACAACGCAAGTACAAGTGATGAATTTTCGAAAAATGTTAAAAGGTTCATATACAAATTGGAACAAGGAATAAGCATCTTTTTACATCTTATGATATCAGAAGTTGATAGTCGCTATTACAATATGAAATTAAATGTGATAAGAAAATGAAATTAGTGCACTGTAATAAGAAATCGATGTTTTGATAAGAAAGAACAATAAAATTCAAGCAAGACAAATATTTAAGGTTTTAAGTTTGCAGAATTGAAATCAAACTACTGTTTCACATTTAAAAGTGTTTGAATTCCTTCGTTTATTTGTTAAGTTTTATAATAGATCTGAGGATGTCTCGACGAAGGATAAAAAGTACGAAAACTACTTTCCCATTTATTGCGATAATGCTCCCATTTGCAGCAAAACTATTCGAAACAAAAAATACTTTAGATACATAAAAACCACAATTTTTATTCCGCCTGTTTTTTTGTTTGGTATATCAGGACCACTCTATGACTAAACAATGCTTAAAATTCAAAATTAATTCTTGAAAGTAAGGTATTTGCTACAGCAGAGCACACATACTAAAGTGCAGTGATCCTAAGCCATATATGGAAAGCAAAATTTATGAATGAGGCTCAGAATTCTAATTCTGATCTTAAACTATATCATTCAAACACCCCGAATTCAAAACATAAACGTTTTTGTTAAGAAAAAGAAATATTTTGATTTACTTAAGCCAGAATTTAAATTATCGGAAATTAATAGAATACACATACTGTCAATTTTAATAAATATAACGAATTATCAGAAAATATAATTCATCAAATAGAAGCCTCCCACAATACTTGAACCTATAAAAAACGACGAATTTAAACCTATAAAAAACGACAAATTTAATTAAACAATTTTCCGATAAAATAAATTGGTAGGAATTCTCACTAAGTGTTTTCGTTGTGAAAGCTTTCAAAGACTTTTCCCATAACAATCTTTTGAGAGAATTTTTAAATAAAGCTCTTATGTACAAAAGTCAAAACCCTATTGGAAAAGTCATTCGAAATTAAATCCAGAAAAAGCGCTTTTCCATTACGTCCATTAGCGAGCAAGTGCTTTAGAATAAACATTAAAGTTTTACAAGTAATAAAAATCAAAACTCGCGAATCAAACGGACGGCAAATCAGTGACATACATTCCTCTCGCATATCTTTTTTGCGATCCAGAGAAATTGGCTATCTGATTCTTAACCTTCCTAGCATCGACAAATAACGGTGGCTGCGAGGTCGTGAAGTAAATCTAGGACAAATATGATGTACGGGAAAGAGGGGAGTGGATAAATAAGTACCAGTTTAGCGTGAACTGTTGTATAACTGTATGTCACTTATAACTCGGACATCCTCAGTAAAACACGAGCGATGTCACCCGTTTCGAGAAACGATGAATTTACGAGCAAGAAGAACGAAGAGTCAGTTAATCTTTATTTCATAGAGGTTTTCCTTTCCATTATGTGAATTCTGCTTCTATAGTAGAGATTTGACCTTGAAGCGTCGTTTTTCCCTAATTTTTATTTTTACAGAAATACTTTTTGATATGCTTTGTCTTCTGCGATTGCTTTATTAGGTTTTTAGATTGTTCGACAACCAAAATTTGATGCAAGCATCCATTTTTCAGAGATATCATGAAATTTCAAACGCTCTTGGCTGAAGGAAAACAAGCATATATATCCGGAAAATTCAAAGAAGCTGAGGTAAAACTGAGCGAAGCTGCTGAACTATCGTAAGTTTTGCTCATAATTTTCATAAAAAACTGAAATATATTTATGTCTAAACTGAAACAAGAAAGATTGGACTAAATTAATTTACCTTAATTTTTATCCTGTTTAATATCACGTTCAGCAGCTATCATGAAATAATAGGTTGTGAGATATGTCATAAAAAGAAATCCCTTGGAATTTCAGTGTCAGCATTTATGGATATTTCGCCATCCCAACATTTGACCCTCATCTGTATTATGGCAAAACTTTGCTTGAATTGGCCAGAATGGAGGACAGCGTCTTTTCAAATGCTCTGCAGGGTACTACAGTCACTGATGAAGAAGCATGCAAGAAGCAGAACAACGAAAAGGGTGAAAATGTTAAGGAAGCGGGATTACTTACTGGTTATTTTTCATTTCTACTTTTTGAAATTACAATTTTTATTGAATCATTGTTAGTAAATATATCTTTAAAAAAATGAGCTAATTCTTTGTTCAAAAGAAAAAAGAATTGAAATTGTAGAAAAGGTTGGCAATGTCTTGGAAGAGAATGCTGAAGTCTTGGAAAAAAAAATTGCCCGTTGTCGGGTTGATTCTTCTGATACGTTAGGGGAAAATAAGGAGGTAAATTTTTATGAGTGTGCAATTGTTTCTGTCGACATATGTGTACTGCAAAAAAGGATTCCGATGGAAGTTAAATTATTTTTTCTTTAATTCTGCTTTCAGAAACTTCATAGTTTGCATATAATGTTTCTTTTAAATAATTAGGACTTGCACTTATAAAATGTGTGAAAAAATTCTGACTTTTTGACTGGTTTATTACTCCGTGTAAATCCTTGAGGAATTTTTTGAGACAAGTTATTGTGTTAGTAAAAGAATGATTATCTGATCAAATTATTTTGTTATTTTGATGCAAAGTAATTTTTTTAATGAAAATATTTGCAATTTTGAGGAGAGCGAGAAAAAGACTGATGTTGTAAACGACCATGAAACAGATGTAACGGTGGAAAGCGGCATAAATAATATAACGAAGGAACAAACGAAGAAAAATCGTGTAATCAAAAGCGGTAATGATTGTTTTGTAACATGTTTTAAAAAAAAGTGTTCATTTAATTGATCATTACTATTGTAAATGCATTATAGATAAGGAAGATGAAGATGAAACTATGTCTGGTAATGATGCAGAAAGAAAAATTGAAGCTGATGGTTTGGAGGCTGAAGAAAAGGATGAAAAAGAAGCTGGAGATGACAAGTTAATTGAGGATAGTAAGGACAGCATTTCAGAGGAGAATGATAGCAAGGATGAATCCATGGACGCTGGAGATGTTGAGTATCTGCAGCTTGCATGGGAGAATTTGGAAGTAGCGCGAACTATTTGCGATAAGTGAGTATTTTGTTAAATAGAGGTTAAAACTTAAAATTATTTTATTGTTCATGTTCTAAATGTAGTTGTATTATTGTAACTTCATCGTTATTATCGTGTTGGTTTTGAGATTTCCTTTTAATTCGATTTAGGCAGTATTCGCATGTGTTGCTGAAACAGATCAGTTAGTCATCTTCAGCAAAATATAGGCACAGAAGTAAATTCCTTTAGTTTTAATAATAATAATTTTATTAATTAGCATCTTGAAGAAGTAATTGAGTAGAATCATTCATAATATATGAAAATGAAAGCAACATTTTGAATTTAAGGGCCACTTCGTACCTCAAAATTGCGATTAAAATTCAAAAATGAAAATCTGAATTTTAGACATCTAGATGAAGAAGGCTGGAAAGAGAAAAAAGTAGAAGTTCTTCTGGATCTCGCTGATTGCGCAACCGATGCAGAGAATTACAAGCAGGCGATTGATGACATTGACGCTTGTATCTTACTTACGGAAAGCATTTTCGGCGGAGTCGACCGGCGCGTCGCACAAGCTTATTTTGTAAAAGGACGGACTCATAATCTTTCTAAAGATTTTGGGAATGCTGCTAAAATCTTTAGGAAGTCAAAAGAAATTCTGGAGGCAAGATTAAGTGAGTTGAATTTTACCTAAAGTACTTTTTATTTAATTTTCACTTTTCCGTTTATTTAAATGGCCGTACTATCAAAACACATGAATTTCCATCGGATTTTTTTTGAGGGAGTTTGTATTTGATATAGATCTAATCCAGAGCATAGAAATAAATATGCTTTATGTGTATGCGCATTGCAGCAATGCTTCAAACACAAATAGTACATGAAAGTCAGGAGGAAACGAAGAAAATTAAGGGAGAAATTGATGAACTGAAATCTCTGTTGCCCGAAATTCAGATAAAAATCGATGATTCTTTGGAAAGTGCGAGAAGTTTAACAAAAGTAAGTACCATTAATAATCATTCAAAAAGTTTTTAGATTTTAATTGGACACACAGGAAAATTCAAATGAATTCATCTTAAAGATTTGCCGTGAAATTTTACTGAGTTAAAACTATTGTTGATTCCAGTTGCATGCATTTCCGTTTATTATACCAAGATTTATTTAAAAAAAACAAATTGTGCTTCTTTTGTTTGATTCTATTTTATGCGATCACTTAATCAATTTTCTCATTTTGTTCACTTCTTTAGCAGTTCTTCGCTTGTTCTTTTATACCTATTTTATTTATTGCATTCATCCTTTTTTTACCATTTTCTTCTCCGAATACAATCTTTTATTGTTACAAGTGCTGTTACAAATGTTACAAATGTTTCTGCTGTTCGATACATTTCAGGAAAATGTTACTGCCGAAAATGATGAAAAGGAAGAATCAAAATCATCTATAAAAGGTATGCCTGTTGACGATGTTAGCAATTTGGTACGCAAAAAATTTAAAAGACCAGCTGAGGATGAAACGCAAAGAAAAGGAAAAAGAATAAAGGATGATTTCTATCCCTAACCAGAAATCCAACAACCATTGATAGAAACCCAAATTTGTTTTTTATTACTGCGGTTCTGTTTTTTACTTTTGTTTTTCGTACTTTCCCTTTTCATTGAAATGAATTTCTTCACACTGTGAAACTGTCAAATATTCCTTTTTATTTCTTTTAAAACTTTCCAAATTTTTTTTGAAAGTCATTCGAAGTACCTTATTATTTATTTTGATTTTGTTCTACATCGGAAGATTAGGTTGTAAGTGCTACTGTCTATATAATTCATATGAAATTAAGTATGACAGTTTCTCTTTCCTTCATTTCTCTTGTTTTCGTCAGGTCTCGTATTATGCTTCAGTTGTTCTATCTTAATATTTCAGTGCTTAAATTTGATTCTAAAACACTTCCGTATTAGTATTTTACTACAGTATATAGGAAAGATTCCCTTTATCTTTACAAACTGCAAAATTCAGTATTTTAAGAAACTATTTCAGGACAACGAAATGCTGCTGAGTAACAACGCTCGGTTGACTAACCATTATACTACATACTGCAAGCAAAAAAAAAATATTCAACTAGAGATTTTAGAGCTTGAACTGTGAAAATCCAAATAGTAAGAATTAACTTCTGTGAATTCAGGTACTGTGATCTTCAATTTCATATTTTCATTTCGAACCGCAGTTTTCATCAGAGGTAGATGAAGCTTCAATTTTGTATGCGTGCCCATTAGTTGAAAAATCTACCTTGATTCTTTATCGGTTGGATATAAATTTGCAAGAAAATGAAATGATACTAAAATGATCTTGAATCGTCGTTTACTAACAGAGAAGTATTGCAGATTGTTCCGTATTTTGAAAATAATTTAAACACAATTAGAGGATTGTGAATTGCAGTATCATATTTCGGGTGGAAATTGTCATAACTTAGAAGGAGAAATTAGTAGATATGATTGAGAAAGAAAGTTTTCAGCTGCAAAATCTCGTAAATTTGGTATTTCGAGAGAATCGATCGAAATTATGAAAGTCTCTCATAACAAAAGCCGGTCATGCTCGCTTGAAAAATCCAAAGCATAAGGAAATTTCCTCTATTACAATTTCTTCATAAAAGATAAATTTAGCGGAAAAACTTCAATGCGCAAATTCCGATTCTAGTATTTGATGAATTTGCTGAAATTATAAGTCGATAGTGACTGTTTTTGCACTAGAGCTGAAGAAGTACAGTTCTGGCTGAGTGACGACTATTTGTTCATTTAAATTCTTTTTCCATAGTAAGCTTTGGTTGCATATTTCGCAAGCTTTTGAACAAGGACGTAAATGTTTCTGTTCTCAGCAACAATTTACGAAATATTATTTTTCTATGATTTGAAAATAGAAGTTAAATAATGTAGGAATTTATAAGTTACTTTTTAAAATGATTGTTTTTCGTAACAAAATAGTCGTTTTGAATTTCTAGGATATCGCTACTAATCAGTTCCAAATCAAGGACATAATTATGCATTTGGAATGAATTTTATATGACTGGAATTTTTTGAAATAAATTGCTGAATAATATGAAAGAGAGTCGAGGATTACTTCATTTAAAAAATGCGAAAGGGTGGTTTTGTTGATTGTTTTTTCGAAGAAAAATACAGAAACTTATTAAATTTAAAGTAATATTTAAAGGACGAAATGATTTATGTTTTGCAGTTGGATGTTTATCGCCTAAAATATGCTTCTCCCTTTGCTTGCCAATTGTTATCCTTCTGTAAGATTTTGTGTTACTATCTTCATCTTTCATGCTTTCATTAGATGATTCATTCTGAAATTTTCAAACGGAAAAACGTTTTTTGTTTTCATACAGTGAATTTAATCTGCGGTTAAATGAATTAGATAAAAGTTATTAAGATAACATTTACCTTTGCTGACAAATCTATCGAGTTCAAAAAGATGCCGCATACTTTATGATCTTTCATAACTTGTGATTGCTGTAATAATCGCTTTGAATTGATTTTAATACACTGCTTTATTAGTGCTATTTTGAAGAATGAATCTGTTCGTCATTGAAATAATTAATCATATTGTGGGACCGATTAATTGTAAGTTATAAGACAAAATTGCAAGTACTTTTGATTTGCTAAACGGTAATACGTTTCATCCAGAAATTGATTTGTATTTTGCTTTTGAAATTTAATTTCTACACAGTAAGAATTAATCTTGAAATAATTAAATGAAAATATTTGGCAACAGCGTCACTAATATTGTAATGTTTTCCTTTCTGGAAGATTCATTTAATCACTTTCATCCCATTCACAACGAGCTGCCCAATCTGGGTTCCATCGTGGCACTGAGGACAAATTTTCCATCTGAAATGTAAAGAAGATACGATATTTTGATAGAAGAAATCAGGAGTGCAGCAAAATCAAAGAATCTTTGCGTGAAATATCATCACCGAGGACAATTTCGTCACCAAAGGCAACAACCAACAATTTGAAAATTTTTGAAAGAGCTAACATGACAGTGAGTGATCATTTCGATATATCTCAGGCAGGGTTGATAAGTGAAAAGACTTTGTAAGTCGCACGTTGGTACGTCACCTTTGCAAAAGCTCAAACATTCTGGGGCGATACCTTTAATAATTAATATATACTTAATCATGCATTGAAATGCTCAATTAGCCACATTTCCTCAGGAGTATGACATATTTTTAACGTTTGAAATAGATTATAAGAAAGGCTGAATATGAAATCCATATTTATTATGTTTGAAATCCTCTTCAACGGCTAACTTTTTCAACTTCAAATTATTCAGAAATTCCTCAACAAGGTTGACAAACTTTAAAATCAATTCAGCATTAATCCATTGAAATTTCATGCACGAATTTTTTCCAAAAAAATGAAATTTAAGAAAAGAAATTTTTTAAAATATCAATGAGCGGATAAATCAATAATGATTGATCGACAAGTGACAAATAAATTGACTTATGTACTTTAGGATTCATAAAGCGAGTAGGAAGAAAGGAAGGAAAAACCTTTTTGTTTGCAACATTCCGTATTGTCGCCGACATCGGCGGCGCAATAAGCCCATGTAGTAAGTTGAGAGACACATTTATAGCCCAAGCCCGAATTGAGCTAAAAATTTCTTCGAATACTAACTGTTGCCTTCTCAATTATACTTATCTTCTACAGAGATTTCAGAGAGTAGTGCCTTTAGGGAAATAATCACTCTATCTATCAGATATAAAAATCTCCAGTGAAGTTTTTATGCCTTTGGAATACATTACGTGATCTTATGATATCTGCTTATTAATAGGGAAAAAATAAACTGCTGTAATACAAATAAAAAATGAAAAGTAGGCAGTGTCAATGTGATCAAAGTGAACGCAGTAAAGAGAGCCTTGGCTTTTCAAGAATATTTCCGTTTATTAGGAACTTGTCTAAGCAGCGATGGAATATACCAGAAACTTTTCTGGTAAAGCTGACCTCATCCAAAGTAGTATTATATCTACATAAAGGCAGGCAAAATCTCATTTCTCGTCGGCCAACTGTTTTGCAACATGACTGGATCCGGTCGAAATGTATGGCGTCACAAGCGCATGGACATGTTCGTTTCAAAGTTTCCGCTTTCACGCTACTACCGTAACATTGGCCCTACAATATTGCAATAAAAACAATTTAAAAGACAATAAGGTTCATTACTGATAACATTCCGCTGCAAAGAAAATTATGACAACGTTTGAATATGGTTCAAGTTAATACTTTTTCCCGTATTCTAAAATATTAAAGAAATAAACTTTTCAACCATTGAGTTTACCAAACTGAGAAATGGAAATAGTCGCCTTTGTAATCTTTTTCCAGAATATAATTGAGAAAACAAGTTTTGCAAAGTAGTTTAAGCACTAGAAAAAAATGGCTTAATATGATGTTGAATGGATGAATTTTAGTTCAGTTTAAATAATTTTAAATGTGTGGATGATATATGATAGCACAGTAATACCTGTAAGGCTTTCGTTATGCAAAAAGCTTTCTCCTTTGGACATAATTTAGCCATTTCTGTCTGCAACAACAAACTCAATCCAGGCATTATCACATAATAGCTGAAGACGATGGAAGAATAAAAAATATATGACATGCTGCTGATAACTTGCTCTACTGCGTTCTACAGCTGATTGCAGCAATTGCAAACAGCGCCACAACATTTACAAAGGAATATTGTTGAACAAATCTCAACATTTCTTTCTCTACCTTTCATTCTTTTCTTTGTCATTCTCGATTTCGGATAAATAACCCATATTTCTCATAGTTAAGATCATAAACATCATCTTGTCAGAATGAATAAGTGGATTATAAGAATTGTCATTCCATCCAATTGATATGATAATTTCATTGTCACGAGATATGATGACCTGATAACGGTTAGTAGTGATGAATTTCTACTAATCGTGTGACTAAATTAATTATAAACTAACTATATCTATGTTCTCAATATTATAAAGTAAAGAACCTTTTTTAATTTCTGGAATCCATGTTTTAATGATACATATGCTACTGATATGCAACTAATTAGATTTTCATTTTTTCAAAAGATCGATTACAAAATTTAGATTCTCGTATTCCTAGCGTAGCAATATTTATTTTGAAAATTGTTAAAAAGAATCAGAAATTATCGTCAGCAGTGTGACTTCTATTTATCTGAACTTCGATAACATTATTTCCATGGAAAATGATGCAATTACCGAAAAACAATAATAATGTTGCGAAAACTGATCGAATTTTGTTCAGAAAACCGTGCAAAATAATTAATTAAACCTCGCCCTCAGCTTCTATAAATTGTTACTAAATTTTTATTGAGAAAGAATGAAAATCATTATTTATATTATTTATAACTTCACAGATACAATTGATATGTGACAACAAATGAGGGATGCACGCTTTTTGAATAAAATTTAAGATATTGATAGAATCAAAAGTTCACTCTTCTCATTTCTGATTTTACAACAAATTTTCCGACAATCGCTGGCAGAGACAGAGAACTAACAAACAATTTTAATACATTTTTTATCCAATTATTCAAAATTTATAGACAAGAAAGAGTTCGAGGTAACTGATTTGGAATTTACGAGTTGTTGTGTTTAAAAAGAATTAGTTCGACCCATGAAATATGGGACGATGTGAATTAATTAACGTACTGCTTATTTTGAAAGTACAAAAATGGAATTTTAAAGTTTTTGAAATGAATTAATTGAAAATCAGATTTTTTCCATTCCATTTTCTGCTATTCCTAATACATTTTTTACTCAAAAAAGCGATTATACCAACCTTTTGCACTTCTTAGATAATCGCCAATCTTGATTGAAATATTGCAAATGTTCTGAAATATTACTGTTATTAAGAAGGCATGTGGCGTGATTGAGTTTATTGGTTTCATGTACACGTCAATGACATTTTACTATTGACGTACGCACATGAGAATGATTTTTCTTCGTAGCGGAAATGCAAAACTTTCCAAGTACCGTGCAATCAAAAGTTCCTTATGGAAGAGATGGAAGCGGAAAAAAGGTGATTTTGTCTACTAAATAAGTACAATTTCAGAAAGAAAAGAAAAGAGAAAGAAAAAGAAAGAGGTAAATTGGGGAAAAAGCACTTCGAAAATATCACTTCCTTTCTCTTGAAGGAACTTTGGGTAAAATCAGTATTAACCGATGCATTCAACCGGAAGTTCCGTAACAAACTATCGCGTTTTGCAGATTCGACGAAAGACAAAGAAAATGGAAGTGCAGAGAATTGACAGATAAGTAGTAAAAGAGCACTCAATGAATGAATGAATGAGTGTATTCGTTTATAGCAGATATAAATTGGTTGAGAAAGAAAAAGAAAAAGTGGAATACATAAAATAAGAGATGGAAAAGTTAGGAAGATGAAAAGAAAGCATCGAGTGATAACGGATAGAATCTTAATTGATTGCGGTATTTTCATGAAATCCTGGCAGTGCAATGGAAATGCAATAATTCGACATTCAGGACTCTATTATTAAACTTTATCATAAATTTGCCTAATATTTTTCTCCCCTTAAACTGAATCAATTTGGATATCAAGGTCGAAACCACAATTATTCATAAGTTAATAGAACTTGCATCGATTATTGAAGTTTAGAACAGAAATTGGGGAGATATCAGAAACCATCAAAGTAATAATAAAAAATGGTATTTAAATCTTTTTGTAATTATTAAAAATTAAAATATCGCCAATGGCACTGATAACCTTCAAAAGTTATGAACCGTCCAGTAAGCTTCTCTTCTGTTTGACGAACTTTTCAACCACTATTATGATGCAGCATACAATTAGCTTAATTAGGCAATGAATAAGCGGCGAATAAGCTTAGCATAGAATATTCCTTTCATCTTCTAATGAAATGAATGATTTATGGTAAGACGAAATGTGAATGAATGCTAAAGTGATCTTTGGATAAGTGAGTAAAGAAGAAATAGGCGAGAAGTATTGGTACTTTAGTCTCTTTATGTGTGTCTTTTAAATTTTGCATCAATATAAAAATAGACATTTTCTAGACATTTGTCATTTTCTAATAGACATTTTCTTAGTTAAATTACTAGCTGCTTTTTTCAGATACGTTCTTGCACTTGCTTTTTGAGGGTTATCGTATGACCATTATGGCTCTTATCAACTATATACGATAACAACTTTCGGTCAATGAATATCTGGACTCTGAATCTCTCTATCTGGACGACTGAAATAAAAATAAATTTGGGTTGAATTCGAACCGGTTATCAAATAATCGTAATCAAAGAATGATCAATTAGAAAGTGAAAACATGAAGCAAACTGAATTCAGCATATCTGCAGTGATAATTATAACTTTTCTTTTTCTACATTCTCTGATAGACAGAAACAGTAACTTGGTTGAATTCACTATTGAAAAATCGTTAGAAGCTATACCTTATTTGATATACGATAATTAAAATCATATATATATATATATAAAACAGGCGAGAAAAATCTGCTATAGTTCGCGACAGAAAAGTTGCCAGAGAAAATATGAGTAACCTGAGTTGCATTTCCTAAATGCCATTATACTTCTTGAATGAAATAAATTAAATCAGCTCATTCATCCTACAAAGTAATGTTAAATTTCAAATGCACAAGACTCCAAATCGCCAAAAATATCCAAAATAGACAGGAAAATAAAATACTTCCAGCCCATGAGATTGCTGATTTCTTCCAAATTCAATATATTTTTCAAATTTAAAACATGCGCAATATTACTACCGAGTTTTCATTTTAGATAAAATAGTTCCAGACTACTGTGTGATAGTTGTGAAGAATGGGCGCGATAGAAGAGAACGACGAGACGTATTTCTTTCGTTCTTGCAGAAAGATTCGAACACGAAAGAAAAAACAAAAATTCCCTGACAGAGAAACTCCTCAAAGAAGAAAGAAATGAAAGAGAAAGGTGGAAAAAAGGAGAGAAAAAGAAATAACAATAGATAAAATTTTCCAGCTAGGTATAGAATCAAGAATTTTGGAATTTTTAATTTTTACAAATTTATTTGCTGATTGTTGTCAAATCATCTCATACAACCTTATAAATATTCAATAAAAAACTGTTTTTTTACTCGAGGATTACCTGTGATACCTTTTTCAATATTTTAATATGCCTGCTGATATGGTACTGCTTATTTAAAAAAATGCACGGTGCGACACTCATTTATGCGTTTGTATTCGATATTGAAAACGATAGGTAACTTATAATGGATAAATATCGGTGTTTTCTTACAAATATATCTAAATATTTTAAGCTGTATTCATGTACGGCTAGGTTTATTCATGCCATTTAAGTTATCGTTTATTCATGGATTAACCACTCATTTTAAGAGCCGTTAGTGCTTTTTCTTCCTTTTGTTAACATTTTGCGTTATACAAAAAAAAGTTAGTAAGAATGGAGATAACTTGTATTGATATCAATAAAATGACATCAGCGAAGAGTACAGTGATAGTTTTCCATTACTGTTGAGGCAGTCACTGGCAATCTTTCAAGGTTGAACTGTAAGCTTCTGTAACCTCCACGATTTATTTCCATCTTTCTATTTCAATCCTCCCTTCCCTGAATTTTACTGTTACTTGTTGTGTAGCGAAGACAAATGTCTTTCTTTTCTTCGATACAATTTCATTTATCGGTCAATGAACTTCCTCTAAATAGCGTCCCTTTTCAATGCATTACTGCCAGCTAACGTGCAAGTTTTATTAATTTTAATAAATGAACGAACAAAATTGAGGGATATTTCTAATACTTCAAATTCATATTCTATTGAATTATAAATCATTTTCAGAAGTCATGAAAATTTTAAATTCATTAGGTTCATTTATTGATTGGCTTCTTTCCTTTCTTTTCCATAATAAATTTATTATTAAAGTTCATTTTCAAGTAGCGGAGCGAATGAGTGCTAGATAGATTAAAGGCTTAAATTGATCTGAAAATTCACCGATAAATTCCTGAAATTTTATGATAAGAAGAGCCTTCATATTTTAGCTTGAAAAGGATTCCACTATGATCCCGAGATTAATATTCCACATGCAGAAATTAGAAAAAATTTGATTTAACGTAATTTAGGAAGGATCATTCTATCTTCCATTATTAATTGTTGCTTTCTATCATATCTTAAAATCACTCATAATGATGAAGAAATTTCATTTTATTGGGGAAAGACAATACGATCATGAAATTACTCTCAAATTAAAAAAACTGAGGAATATATTTTTTCCTTGATTAACTTGATTTAGTGATCTTAATCAGTGAGTTACTTCAGTTAATGAACTTAGTAAGCAAACTATTTAATTTTGAAGTATTTTTTTATAAAGCTGTTCTTTTATGATATTAGTAGTCCGTAGCATAACTTTTCCATCTTCGGATATCTAAGCCTGACATAGAATCGATGATTTCATTCGATAATTTCTCATGTCATTTCAACAAAATTATCCATTTCCTTCAGGACTTGACTTTTTTGGACTCGAAATTAATGATTATGGTTGGTCATGAATCAATGCTTTATGATCACAAATTTATTCCATTTCTCAGATCAGTTACATGATTTTAATTTTTCAAGATTCCAAGATTTTCCGAAGAAAAATAACCATTATACCGTTATTGTATCTGTCACTTGTTTGGACTGATGCAGTTTGAACGCTTGGTGAATTGTGTAGAATTATATTACAAAGAAACCTTATGACAAGTTCATGAAGGAATTACTAGATTACATTCCTTTGATTTATAATATTTGTTTGCGAATTTCATAAAATTGTTTAAAATTTTCTAAAGGGGACATTGAAGTGGAAAAATGATATTTCCAGTTTATAAGAAAACTTTCAGACTAAAATTTAATTTCATGATATCATAAAATATAATTTCATCTCACAATATGCATTTCATTGTCAAACTGTAGCTTCAATTCTACCAAAATTTAATTGACTTATGCAAACTAGTTACTGCTAAAAATAATAATTGCTGTGAAGCTAATTTATTTAATCATCAACTCTATCAATTTCCTATCTTATTGAAAGTTTTATCGCCCGCGGCGATCAGAGTCTTCAAAACATTTAAAACATTGAAAATTTTTAAATGAATTTTAATATAAATAAAATCTTTCATTTAAAAAATTGGAATACAATGGATCGCATTTCAATAAATCTAAAACAATCGAAATTTGTTAGAATTTGTCATTCCTTTTCAGCGAATGTTGTTGTCTTATCAATTTATCTCTAATTCGATACATACAAGGCTTTGATAGATGCTAATATCACTCACAACATCTATCTTGGAATCGAAACATAAATAAATTTTTGTGATTAGCAAAAACCAAAGGCTTTAAAAAATTTCTATTTAGACAAAAGGTCTTTTGCTGGACAGTATAAATTCAATTGGAATTGTTACTCGTTCTTTACAAAAGATTTCAAAAGATTATCATAGCCCAGAGATATTGAAATTTTTTTCGTTGAAGGAGGAACGAAATGTAAATTTAAAATTATCTGTTATGAGAAATCTTTAAGAATTTAAAAGAAAATGAAAACAATATAATCTTAAAAGTACCAAGAAGAATATATTAATCAGCTCAGCTAATTTCAGTTAATTCCCGATCAGCTAATTTTCTGGTACTAGGCACATTTTAATGTATACAAAGTAATCGAAAATTTTAATGAGGCACTAGTCATTTTAATTCTCTGGTATGTTTGAAGAAACGTTTCTATTGGTGATGCATCGATAACACTTTGTAATATAAAATCATTTATTTTCTGAAGTTTAAAACTTGTTAAAAATTGACTTTTTAGACAAGGTTTTCTCGTCTGTTTCTTTTCTTTTTTGAATCAACAAATATTCAACAGGAGTTTAAAGAAATAATCGCAAGATAATTCATATTGAACTATTTCGAAAATGTTTCAAATATCGCTAATAAATAAAACCATCAAACCAGGCAATTTTTTAAAAGATGTAGTTTATCCATACATTTATCTAATGAAATAATTCCTGACTGAACATTCTTTAATGTAAATTTGCGTGATTTTTTCACAAGGAAATTTCGAGTTGTTTGATTTAATTCAGTAATTTATTATAAAATCAGCAAATAATCAGAAATTTCAATGCTCAGTACGGAGCCCAGTATGGAGTCAGTATCAGTATGGAGCGTAATGATTTTCTCAACATTTAATGCTTTACTAAGCAATCTGTTGTACTCTTAACTGTATCGAAGTCAGTTACAGAAGTTTCAGCTGCTAAACCTTTAGCAACCATTTTATTTGCTGCTATTTTTAATTTTCAATAGTAAAGATTTTGCTAAAGCCAGAAATGATTAATTAAGGCCTGTGTAGCGACACGTAAACATACATAAAACGCCCATAAAATATATCATTTTGCATGAATCAAACAGAGATCTCCATTATTTGTTCTGTAAACGCTTAGCAAATAACAAAATTCCTATTTATCACATAAAAGAATCATTTTTGTATTTATAGAATAAGCAATCTTTGTTGTTTTGTGAATCATTTATGCATTTAGAAAGTTCACTGAAGGGAAAATGAAGGTGATAGTGCTGCTTTCATCAGAACTGAGAGACTTGTCATTGTTCTTCTTTTCAATGACTTAGTAATTTGAATTCAAATGAAGTACCTAAAATGACTTATAGAAGAGTGAAGTAGTAAAATGATACATCGTTTAATGATTGGTTTTTGTTAAATGTACTGGAATGATCATTTTTCCTGTAATAATTAAAATGTAAGAAGAAGTTTTAGTTACTGTGAACAGTGAAAGTGAAGTTGGATGATGTGGAACGAATAGCTATTGTTTTCTTAGTTCATTAAGTGAACATATATCTTTTCGGTAAATAAGTAAGAAGTTACTGTGTCTACTCTGATACTGAAGGTTGCTCGAGGGAAGAGTGCGTTTCGTTTAGGTCTCACCACTTCACTCCTCTCTTCCATTCATCCTCCACCCTGCTGTCCATCCAATGTCCACTTCGAGGGATTGGTGAATACTTAGCGGTGTACCTGTCGTGACATTCCTTCATCCTCAGCATACAGTCCAGCTGCTCCTACTGCAGCAAGTGAGTAATATCTTTCCTACATTCTCCTCAACTACTACTATTATTACTTCCGATGTCATCTACTATCATTAATAATACTATTACCACCATTATTACTAACAACATCAATGACAACAATAACAATAATAATTAATAATAATGATAAAAATAGTGACGACAACAATAATAATGATAATAAAGAATAGTAGGAATAATAATAAGCTAGGTTAATATAGCATGAAATGAATTTTGAAGGACGGATGTGTGAGCGATTTCAATGACGCCTTATTTCGTCTCTCCTCACTTATTTCCACCTGCGCGTCCATCCATCCATTCATCCTTCCTTTTAAAGAACTTCAAATTAAGATTTTCTCTCCATTCAATCATTCCTTTCATCTTAGAAAATCATTATTTCTACTCTTTTCAAGTTTAACTTTTTCCAACAACTAACCTACTTTATTCATGAAAACATTTAGTTTAATTCAAATCAATCTTATCCCATCATTTACTCTATTTCCAAGCTTATCAGATTAGCTTTTTATCAGTTCTATTATACCAATTTTCGTATACTTTAAATGCTTGGCTTGTTGTAAAAATCACAGGTCAAAGAGGAAAGTTTCGTTTCCTCTTTATAACTATCAGTTAACGCTTTCACTGATGAGAAATAGTGAAAGTTTGAAATGACTCGTAAAATAGCTGAAAGATCGATACCTGTAAATGAAATTTTGTGATATTTTTAGAAATATACTTTTATCTTAAGTCAGTTTCACATTTCTTTCACTTAATCGTTTATAGATTCATTCAGAAATTTTAGTTATATTAAAGAATTACTCTCCATATTTAATATATTCCAATCAAGCACTTGTTGAAAGTTGAAACTGTTACGTTGCACAATTTTGTAGGTATGACGACTTTTTAGAAGTTATAAAATGAATACTTCTAAGAAGGCACTTTAAGCAGTATTGTTCTAACTGTTTTATTTCGCTTAAAATGAGTATTTCATAAATTTTAATTTATGAAGTAATACTACTATCAATTAAAAAGAAAAAAAAACTAGCCATTTTTACACTTTAAATAATCATGAAAAGAACATTTGTCATTAAAACAGATTGTATTTTTAATAATTACTAGAATACGTGAATGAAATTAATTCTCGATGAGATGGAAACAAAACGGATCTCTTTTCCCGGCATTCAGTTCTTTCAGAAATACTATATGGGTTTTCGGGTTGTTTCTCCCTGTTCTCTCTCTCTCTCTTTCTCTGTCCCTCTCATTTCTTCCTTTGAAAGAGCTTTACCTTTCTTCCATTAATTTGTCGCAGCGCTCTACTAGTTTTTACTTTTGCGTTTCTCAATATAGTTAAATTGTATCCCATCGTCGAGTCAATTAATGGAATAAAACTGTTTCCATTTTAGATAGTTAATACGCTGCTTAAAAAGCGATACCTTATAAAAGGGATTAGTTGTAAAATGGATATTTTGTAAATGTCAAGTTTTAATGATGCAACTTCCAAATTGTAGTGACATCCGTCAAATGTCTCACTATAGGAAAAAAGATCGTCCTAATCGATAAAATTCACCTGCAGCATTATCATTACCGCTTTCGTCGATCCGGGGGACGATCGCTGTCGTCCTTGCTGTCGCTCAACTGCTTCAGTTCTCTTCTCTTACCCTAAAAATGATTCTCATTGATTTTTCTGTTCACAGTCTCATTTTTTTTGTATCTCTGATTTGAAAGTTTTATTTAGAGGGAAAAGCATTGAGCCCTCTCGACTCACACCTTTTTAGTTTTTATTTTACCTCAAATTAACTTTTTCCAACGAATTTTCATTCCTTTTCTCTTTCGCCTCTTCCAGCATCGAAATTCATTTCTGCGCCAACTTACGCCTTGTTCTATTCCTGTCTTTATTTTCAAATCTAATTCCTCAATATATTTGTACATTTATTATGTTAAAATCACTGAACTACAGGGATTCCATTCATATAAAAATAAATTAGCTAAAGATTAATTTCCCTTTTGAACTTTCTGAAGAACTTCATTGATTTTTGGATTATTAATTCTCTCCCATCACCTCCATTTATGTTCTTTTCGTTAGCATAAAGTGATTTTGAATTATGAAAATAAGAATTTGGAAATAAATCTAAGTTAGCGAAAGGCTGTTAAAAGTTCAAATAATTAACAGCTATGATTTTATTTTCATCTACACTTCAACTTCTGATCACAAGACAACATTGTAATATCAAATAATTTCAGGAAATCTTATGTAACATTGTCCGTTGAGTGCTGTCCATCTCCAAAATGCTAACCATTGCAGTGGGAAGCTTTTATTGATTGAAGAGATTTGGGTTCATAATGACGACGAATCAATTATATTCCGTCTATCATCGTATTTTTTCACTATATTTTGATCAATTTCTAGATTATATTGATTGACATAGCAACTTTTTACGAGAGCTTTTTCACGATCAAGAATCATTTTGTTACTGTATAAGTAGATATTTCTTGAATTTTTAAAGAATCAGAAAAATAATAAATAAAGAATTCCAAATCAGAGTAATGTATCAAGTCTAAAGAGGCCTTTAATGTATAATAGAAATAATCTAGAAGTATTATAATGCAAAGTTAAAAGATTTCGAATGGAATGAAGATAGGATCCATTCCATTTCATTTCCTTAGCAAATTATATTCTGAAATTTCATCAAAAAGATTATTGAAATGGAAATATTTTGCTTTTTTTCGTCCCAAAAGATGAGGAATTTATTGCGGAAATTTGTTATTTCAATCATGTTCAAAGCTATATTTCAAAAAATAAATAAAAAGAAAATTGAAAATGGAGGATGACATCATATTATATGATAATATATCAAATATGTGATGCAAAATTTATGAATGATTTTTGTGTACAATGTTTGCAAAATATTTACCCTTTTCATTTTCACTGTCTTCGTAAAAGAAAAGATAGAAAGATAAGAGAATTTAGATTTTTTGTTTTCCTAACAAGTTATCATCTATATTTCCATGCTATTTATGTTGGTAGAAAGTATGATATGATCAGAGCACGTTGATTTTTGATTCTTTTGCTGATAAATTCATTCTTATCTCACGTACTGATAGCGTTCTCATTGAAAGGAAAAGAAAATATATTACTTTTCTTTTCTTCATGTTCATAATATCATGACCTTCGCTGCCCTTATTCTTATCATTATATGATCATATCCAACTCATAGTTCTCTATATTATAGAAATTAAAAAGAATATTCCGAACTGCAGTTTTAGCGCAGGAAAGTACAATGACTTTAATACAAAATACATTAATATCACCATTTATTCTATCATTAACGTGCAATGTGTGTTGAGAAGGAAGAGTGCAATTAATTTCCAAATTTCAACTTTTTTTAATGCTGTTAAAATAATTACAACTTCATCCTTATGCCATGTTTTCTTTTAGCTAATGAAAATTATTCGGTCATCATTTTTAGGAATAAAATATTTTTTTGACATTTATATTAGTCAACTTATAGAATTGAAAAGCGCGGAGATGAGGGAATTTCTATCGTCGCTACGTGTTATTGATATTCATTGGAATTATAACGGAATAATGTGTGAGCTTCTTGAAGGTTTGTTTGTTCACACTTAACTGACTATTTGCCAACTTAGCAAGCTTTACCGATGCTCTTCAAACAATTTTCCTTTCTCCATGGATACCTGCTCACATTCAATGCATACCTCTCTTTAACTATTTTCCTTTCTCAAACCTCTATCAATCAATCATCTTATCAACATCTGAGAAAAAACTATCCATCTATTCATCGTGAAAACTGTTTTTCACAAGTTTGTGATGAATGGTATTTCCGTCGTATCATTGTGTTATATAATATCATTTTATTTTCAACTCTTTTTTCTAATAAAATTTTTTTCTATATACTTCTCTCTGATGACAGATATATATGATAACGGTACTTTTTTAGTATGCACTGTTACAATATCCCTCGTATTGATATATTTTTACTTGTTTCGAAATTGTAATGCCATAATAATGATAAATTTAGTTTAATTCAGTTTGGTAAGTGATTACTGTTTATATTAAATGTAATTTAAATTAATGGTCATTTACAATATTAATCGTTACTTTAGTTATATTCTTACTCCATTCTCCAAGACCTATTGTTTCATATAATGATGATTGTATGATTAAAACTGTAAAATTTTTCATAACAGTAATGTTTTATTTAAAATAACCAATGTTTTTAAGGTAGTGGATGAATCTCATGAACTCTGCAGTTATAAAGGATAATTTATAATAATTAGAAGGCGGTCAGATTGTTGAATTAATTTACGGTCCTTTATAATTTAAAAATAGTAAAGGAAACTCACTGGAAGTGGGAGTTCTCAATTTGGCTACGACCATTAAAAGATAATTGTACATTGTTATTAAACACTCTGCAATACACTTCTAAATTAATATCTTTTTGTTCCATAGGAAATTATCTTTGTTATCATCAAATTTCCCAGAAGATATCTGCTTCTTATATTGAGCAGCAATTATAAATTATGAAATTAGGATGTTCACTGCATTTAACGAAATTATGTTGTCCAAGTCATTCTCAACTTTTGAACTTTTTAGTGATTAATTCCAATATCGCTTACTTCTTTTTTCATTCGTAGAAGTTGAAAGTTATCGCCATATATAATCTAAATTTTGTGATTTTATGATGATCACTTCTTGAAATAAAAAGGAAATGGCGAAACATCACAGTATGAGTCATTTCAAAAATGACTGGATAATTTTGAAACCGTTATTGTGAAAGAAATGAGATTATTTGTAAAATTTCCCAGTGCATAACAGCGTGATAAAAATAAATCTGCATATTATTATTTTGTTAGAATTAAATTTTAAGACTTCCAATTTATTCTTTTACCGATCAACCATCTACTGATTGATAATGCAACATTTTCTGTTCGATGATAGTAATATTTATTCGTATTTTCTTATCTCTTGGATCAATGATTGAATCCAAGTTTTACTGAATTTATTGCTAATGAATGCTTGCTTAAGTATGTGATTGCTTATTGGACCTCATCAGTTTACCGGTCTGAAGAAATTGACTTATCAATCTACTAATTTATATACTCACATGTATTCCTATAAAAAAATAGAAAAAAGGAAAAATCAAAAATAAATCTTTGGAGAAAGTATATATGTTATCAATGTAGTTATTATGTTACTTAATATTCACAGATTGAATTTGATTCCTATGTAAATTTTAGTTCTTTTGAATTGTTTATTTTCCTCTGATTTTCCCGTTTTTCTACTGTTGTTCTGCCTCCATTCTTCCACAATTCAGCATTTCCTTTTCATCTTAATCTTGATAATAAGTTTTTATCAGTAATATTTTCCAAATGATCGCCGATAACGATTGCTATCGGGAAACCGAGAATAAGGTCACCGGCAACTTCATTTATGTATTTCACTTTTTTTGAATTCAAACAAAGATACATATGCATAAATATCAGCAAAAAGATGCATTTTAACATATTAATATTAGAAGATACTTGAGAGAGATAAAAAATAGAGAAATTTGTGCTTGTGATAAATGACTTAGAAGAAAGATCGTCCAAAGAACGGTAGAAGATAACGGAAGATGTTAAGAAATAAATAGTAAGGTGGAGATGGTTGATAATGCTTCAGTGCTTAAGAATTCGATCACAATCAAGTTTCTTAAATAAAGGATTTTCTCTCCGTGATTCGTAAAATTAGTGAAATTCCTAATTCGTCAAATTTATAAATTGTACTTATTTTATCAACATTCTATAAGATTAATTTTGTTGTTAAATGACATCATTATGATGTCATTCGTATTTTGGATGATAGTTGAAAGAATACCGTGGACGAAAAAATGTTATCAAACATTTTGGGGAAATAAGCAAAATGTTTGCTATTTTATAAATTTCGAAATATTATTCGAATTAAGGCAAATTTGTTTATTGGTAATAATTATTGCTGTTATTTTAGCTTTTAGCTCTAAAGGAGAAAAGTTCACAATTGATAATTTTTTTCGAAATTTGTTTTCGATCGGTCTTTTTCCCAAAATCACCGGTGAATCACTGGGAATTTCAGTACGCCGTAATTGTTTACTATTTCTGTTTTATATTCTGTTAAGAGAACGATATGATATTTTTCACTGTTTCCTTTTTCTGATGTTTATCGCATGAGAACTTCAAGGACAAGGGCAGTTTGATATCAATTTTGCCATTAGTGACATTCAGGGGCTTCATTTGAAATTGAAAAAAGAAAAATTTTTAACTTTAGCGCTTATGAGAAATGGTACAAATTTTTGAGTTTATTATCTTCAAAGATGCTTTTTCGCTTTCACCTTTATGTATTTCATTGAGGATTTTCATTTGAATGCATGTGGGACAAGCGGCTTTTAATCAACTTTCAAAATTACGCCGTTCACTCGCCCATTCTTTACTCTTTATCAAAAGTCAGTTGGACAAACGCAAACAGTATATATATATGTTGCGTTTTTGTATGTGCATGTGCTTGTGCATGTGTATGTGCATGTGTGTGTATATGTATTTAAATAAGATATTTTGAGCAGTGGTTATTGTCTGGTAGATTCGGCAGAGAAGTGAACTGGACATAAATCCTTTGATTGCCTGTTATCTACTCAAAAATACTAATGAATAAGATGATTGATTGATTAATTGATCAATCTGCTCAGAGATGAAAATTGATTTGGAAATAGTATAGAAATTCGGATTTTGGTTAATATAAATTTGCGATGCATCTATTCTTCTAATTATTGTTCAACAGAATAATCCAACTTTCATGATTTAATGTAAGCTTTATTCGAGAAAATGGGAAAGTTGAACTTTTGAAGAAATTGAAAGGTAAATAAATACACAAATGTTTCTCCATGGCTTGCTTATTTAAGAAAATTCAAAACCTTTTTTGAAAAACAATTTTATCTTAAATATTTCAGGAAAGGATTCCGCGATCGAAAATTTTCCGAAAAAATTCTTGAAAAATATTTTGAGAGGTGCGAAAAGATTTTGCTAACTTTACTTTGTTAAGGTGAAAAACTGGAACATATAAATACAAATGAAAATTTTGGATGAAAAATCGATCGTTTTCAATAAAAAGTAACATAAAATTGGGGTGTCATTGAAGTATTGAATAATATCTTCTTTCTGGTAAAATTTTATGTGTAATGAGTTCGAAGAGATCAAAAAGGATCCTATCATCAACAGAAAATTTGAAAATTTTTTCATCCATTAGCAACAATTCACAAAAAGTTTATTCTATCGAGGATGAAAGTTTCATTGAAAATTTGGAAAAGTGTTGTCTGGATTTTAAACTTGTTTGAATTTCACATTTAATTGAAGAAATCTTCAAAATTTGTCTTTCTTCCCTATTCCTTACTTTTTTGCTCCACTCTTTTCTGCTGCTATATTATATCTATAGATCAAAAATACATATGACAGTTATCTTCGCAAATTAAAATTCGCATTACTTTTTTTCAAAATAAAAGAAAAATTTTTGGTGATATGTGTGGTAGCTTTTAGATCTATTTTGAATCTTTTTTTAAATTTTTGCAGTAATCAAATTAAATTAAACGTAGATTTTTCAAAAATACTACTTCAACCTAACTTTTATACTTTTCATTTTTTTACAATTCTATTGATTGATATGAGCTGTCGCTGAAAAAGCGAGGAAAGGAAGAGTGATGAAATCCTTTGTTCTGGATTTGATATTGTCAGCTAAATGTATGTTTGTGGTTTTACAAGCTTCGTTAAGGAAATCCTTTGTTCTTAAATTTAAAATTATACATTTGATTGGTCAAGATCCTCCCTCCTCCAGAATAAAGAAAGTACCAAACTATGAAGTATTGGAAAGGTTTGGTTTCGAGGAGAGTGGCTGGCTGGACCAAATTGTCGACGATTTCCTTTAATCGTAACAAGATTTAAGTCGTTCCTTTCTAGATTGAGAGTGTTCTCTTTTATTCGTATGTAACCAAACT